>DF241244.1:51944-77297 GCA_000507305.1 Breviolum minutum Mf 1.05b.01 | reverse complement strand
TTGTAGCCACAACAGCTACAGCTTCATAATAAGACATCAACTCTGATGTACTGCGAGCTTTGGATGAAGCGGCAATGCAAAAAAAAATGAAAGTTATCCATTAGTCAGGTAATCACTCCGTCAGGCAATCACTCCGTCTGTTGTTGTTGTTGTTGTTGTGGTCGTCGTCTTTGTCGTCGTCATCGTCGTCGTCGTCATCGTCGTCGGCGATGTCTGTTGTTGTTTGTTGTTTGTTGTTTGTTGTTTGTTGTTGTTTGTTGTTGTTTGTTTGTTGTTTGTTGTTTGTTGTTTTAGAGTCTCAAACGCATGTAAAAGCGAGGTACCACGCGCATGTACAAGCGAGGTTTTTTGCGCATGTACAAGCGAGTGTTCGCCCCATCCCACCACAAATTTTGCCTGTAAAAAAACATGCCTTTGAAGAATTTCGACTACGTATTAAAAATCACCATCGGATGTTTTTGGGATATTTGCCTGTCAGTTTTTGGAGGAACTAATTTCATACTGATTTATGGTTGCCCATCAGAAATCAATCTTGCAGGATTTGTTTGTTTGGAGGTATGAAATCTCCAAGGATTCACCATGAAATTGGGTGCTACTCATTGCTAATCAACATATATTGACTAACATGTTCTCTTGATGATCCCTGGTAACTGTATAATGCCTACCACTTAGCTAAAACCGGTAATTGTCTAATGATCATATATTGGGGCATGCCTTCAACTCTACAAGTGGGAACATAATCATCACCATTTCATTACGCGACCTTGCTTAACTTTCAGGTTCAATCCACTTATAGTTAACCACTCAGGAATAGGCAGGATATCTATACAGGTCTATACCACCATCCAACCAACAGTGGTGTCTCCCGAAATCAACTAAAGCAGTGAAATCCAAATCCAACTATATATCCCATTCCAAATATCAAATCCACATGGTGAAATCCAACCTCGCAACAGCGATTGTTTTGATTTTTTTTCCCCCGTGGTTCCCCCGCTGTGTCAAGTGAGGTCCAAAGATTGACATCCGGTCGGAGCCCAAACCGGTTGGATTGGATTAGCATGAGCCTATTGGCCATAAAGGATCCCTACAAACCAACCAGGAAGTATTCAAAGGCCTATATTTGAACCTGGCAATGAAAATGAGAACAGTCAGTGATTCAACAAATATCCAAAAAATGGAATGTTGCCAAAAATTTGCAGATTGCAAAAAGAAAACCAGCAAGGATTTCAATGGAGTTGTTGAACTGTTGCCGTTGCTCAGTTCAGCTGGTCAACCAGGCCATGAAGGTAGCTGGCCTCTTCTTAGAATTTCCACACATCACGAAGAGTAGTGACTGCGTAGCTTTTCATATGCCGAAGCCAATTTCTTTTTTCGCAATGGCAGCCATATATGAAAAGTGGGCGTTTTATTGGAAGAAATATGGCTCTTCATATTCAAGTACTGGGAGAAAAAAGGGATTCTGGTCCTTTGCATGAACGTCAACCCCTTAAAAGAAAAAATACATGCTGTTTGACAGAGGTTGCAAGATGCAATGAAGCGAAAACATCAATGTGGTACGTCGGGGATCTTGGCAGCTGGGGATAAGGTGTGATGTGACAAGTCTTCATTTCTTGCAAACTTGGTATGGTTTTTTTGTTCATGTGAGATATATAGAACAAACAGACAAAACCTGTCTACCTTTTGTCGTACTTGTAACTTGTATGCGTTTATTGTATGGGATACTCTTCCCAAAAATGAGAGGCACTTGCGTTT
Organism: Breviolum minutum Mf 1.05b.01; assembly: GCA_000507305.1. Classification (NCBI taxonomy): domain Eukaryota; class Dinophyceae; order Suessiales; family Symbiodiniaceae; genus Breviolum; species Breviolum minutum. The sequence continues at coordinate 75,545 of DF241244.1, read as the reverse complement.
CAAAGCTCCGTAATGAAAAAATTCCATCGCCTTGTTGGATCGACTTTTGTCGGGTTCGAAGTCTTTTTAGATACCAGTTCTCCCATGCATCTATTTTGTTTAAAGCCACCATTTGTCCAAACACAAGACTTTCAGAACACGAAAAGGAAAAATAACATCATGATACCACTACGCCTGGCTTGATGCTGGGTTGCTTCACATATCTTAAGATAATAGAACATACCATTTAAGGTGAATTATATTATTTACTGTAGACACTTGAGTCGCTTCCCGAGCTTTTCCGACCGACGCATATTGTGGTGCAAGGCAACCATTTATTCGTTTGTTTGTTTGAATTGATTAAGATTATCCTGACAGTTCATCACATCCAACGTGGAATATCATATAGCTATTATATAATATCAATATCTATCTTCTATGTATACTTACCTCCATAAAAAAGACATGAAGATTGGTCCCATCCTTGTCCATCCCTCGAGGATTCAGTTGGACTTCAACGGACCTATCAGGCCAGTTGTCGATGTGGAGACGAATCATCAACTCAAATGGTTGATTTGTTGTCGGAGATGGTTTTGGCTGTATTACATCGATGAGGAAAATAGTTATAATGATAGGTTCATAGTAAATATATGTTTAGATGATAATACTCATCATAAGTGGTTGAATGGTGGAACTTGTGTGTGTGTGTGTTCGTTTTTGCCATCGTTTTTTTGTATGTTCCTGCATGTTTGATGATCATGATAATATAATCATGATACTATGTTATAGTAGATATATTTGGTTATCTCTCAAAATGAGTTGAGCCCCTGATGTTTCGTTTCCCATCCTAACAGTCGGATCAACTTTGTTTTGACTTGTTTCTTCCGTGGTTTTGCCGTGGTTGTGAAGGAAAATAACAACTTCTTATGAAACTTTGAGGGGAAGTTGTTGTTAATGTTGTTGTTTTCATGTTTCAATTTCAAACATGTTTTTTTTTCATTTAGCTGGAGGACGTTTTTTTGGGATGGGGAGAGATGGGGAGAGTGCCTCGGCCGTGTGCTTCGCCTTGGCAGGTTCAATTTGCAATATCGCAAGGAGGGTGTTGAGGAATCCACTGAGTGTGACGAGGACGCCGCACCGGGTTCCCGGCCCGTGGTTGGGTGGTTTGTTGAGGTTGGCCTGTGGTTGGCCTGTGGAAAATCACAATAGTTCCAACATCAGTATTAAAAACAGCTGATTGTTTTTCAGAATTGCCATACCATCCATGGGACTGGTATATTTACATACATTTACTATATAAGAATCAACCAAATGTAGGATGGTATGGGATTGCATTTCCTTGGATTTACCTGCATTTATAATTTAGTTGATCTTTATGGTAAATGTAGGTAAACAGTTGACTTATAAACCTGCAAATTATTGAAGATGATGCATCTTTTGCCGCTGCTAACACCCGACCCGACCTGTGCTTGCTTCACAACTTCAGGAGAAGGGTGAGTACGGCTGCCGAGCAAACTGGGGGTCACAGGGAGAGTTGTCTTAGACCGACTCCAAAGATATCTTCTTCGGTGGTGGCACGTTTCAAAGATTTTTGGATTATTTTCACCCCGATTTGTTTGGGGAAGATGAACCCATCCATTTTGACGAATATGCATATTTTTCAAAGGGGGTTGGTGAACAACCACCAACCAGATAGGACTTTTTCCTTTCATTTATTGGAGGAAGGATTTCTCGACTTTTCGTTTCGGATGAGACCTCAAAGAAGCACCTGGGACCTTGGATCAGAGGCTACGTGTTGTCAATACATCTATGCTTAGCCAACCTTCCAAAACGCTAGTTCTCCAGTTTTAAAAATCCTGTCCCTTAAGAAACATGACAGTGCGTCATTTAAGAAAAATGGTGGTTGGGAGAGAATCAGGTAAACTTGGTACGATTTTTTTTGGGATATGTATTCCAAGTAGTTTGATGGCCACTTGGATAATTTTTGTGTTCAGATTTTGAGGTTGGTCCATTTTTTGGTCAGATTTCAGTATTTCCAGTATGTTGTATCGGGTAGAGCATCCTGTTGATGATGGCTCTCCAGAGACGTAGTTAGCAGTCTTTGATTTGAGTTGCTATAAAGCTATGTATTTGTGATTGGAACGCCATCAGCTGTTGGTTGAAAATATTTATTATACTTAGACATTTGGAATCCGTTTGTACTACTCTACCATCACTGTGATCGACACAACTTCATCACAACGCCGTGGCTTTTTGGGCTTGAGCACGCGACTCAGACGGAGTCTGAGCCGAACAAAAAAACAACAACGCGACTTCCGTGTCCGTTTGACATTTGTGATGATGCCACTGGCGGAGATGAAACCTTGTCCTTAACAGTGAGTTTTCGAGACGAGGGAGATGGTTCTGTCGATGATCCAATTTTTGTTGGGCCGCAAAAATGGCCGGTTCGTGAATATATACATACTATTAGGTTGAAAGGGTTTAGAATTTGTCAAACATCTCTGAATATCAGAAATATATATATATACATATTTTTTGGGTATACTGAGGTATATGATTGGATTACATTTTAACGCCAGGGTAACACTGAAGAAAGAGATTTTGGTTCCGGGATGCGTTCCTCAAAAATCGCAGACTCTGAATCCGTGGGACCCAGAGGTCGTCAACAAGGTGGACTGTTGGACCGGAAAACCAGGAGGCCTAATAAACGGCCCCTATAAATGGGGGTATAACCCCTACAAATGTGGGTATAGCCCTATAGCTGGTAGGGGCTCACCTTGCATGTAGCTTAAACAGGGTACTTAAAGTTGTTTTTTTTGATGTAGGTGTAGATACAGGTTTACCCCAGTGTCTCGCGTCTCTGACAAGATTCACCAGAGATGGTATCATTCACATAAAGAGTTTCATGAAATCCCAAAATCAAGGTATCATATTTTGGGACTCATAATTCATATTGACTCACCTTACTTGTCTCAGTGCAGTACCATATGCTCCTGTTTGAAAACTGGAGACCCAGATTTCCTGCTCCAACTAAGTGTTGTGTAAAAAGCATGTCCGTTGTTTTTTCTCTATAATAAGATTCGTTATGCCCATTTACTTTTTTTTTGATGACATCCTGTCGACTTCTTCCATGGAAATTAAGGTATCAAAAAAAAACCTTCCCTACAAACGAACCACAGCGACCCCCTGAAAATATGCCGATATATGCCTTGGGTCTCCCAAAAGGAAAGCACATCCTCCTCTCCCACCATTTTTTTCTGGGGTGATATCGTTTGTTGCCCTGAAATTGGAGATCTCTTGACACGATGATTTGACGACTGCCCCGTTTGGGCATGTGTGGTGCATTCGAGTGTGTAGGGTATAGAAAAAGAGAACAAAGGAAAGGGTGCAGACTTTGGAGAAAGCATGATACAAGGTTGAAAATGATGAAATGCTTTCCATGTTCTCAAGAGATCTTTTCCAGTTTGCGCCTGGACATATCGTTTTGGATATTCATTTATAAATCTGACTCTATAATGATCTATAGTGATGGTGTTTAAAAAATCTTTATTTTCACCCCCTTTCCGGCGAGCATATTTTCCAGATGATGGATTGCTCAACCACGTGCTAGATGAGCATTTCTTAGCATTTGGCTTTGTCACAAAATGTATTTCCCAACCTACATTCAAAAATGGCCGTTGAAGGGCAGCGTATGTATATAGACATAAAATCAATCAGTTGTTCCTTCACAGGAATGAATTTGAGGCAATAACAGGTCTGTGATGCCCTTAGATGTCCTTTGTCGAATTTGTCGAGGAAATAGTCGACGTTTGGTGAAGTTTTTTCACTTTCTTGGCACAATCTTTTGGCTGTCTTTTAGTGTTCACTAAATTCATTTAAGACTCCTTCTAACATGATTTCTTCTCAACATATATCTAGTAGACATGAAAGATCTTACCCCCATTTTCAATTATATATATGACACATTACAACTAAAAAACAGCAAAACAAAAGTATCCAAATCTAGTGTCTTTTGCAGTCCATCTTTTCAGGACTGCTAATGACATCAACCTGAAGAGCAACCTGTTGAGACTGGTAGCTGATCCTGTCACCAGACAGTAAAAAGGTGGGAACTATGGCAATTTGAAGGGTATCAGTGACCTTTTCTGGTAGGGTGGAATGGTAACTTGTTTAGGGATCTAAAAATTGTTTTCAGATGTGGTGTTTTTGATGAATATTATACCTCTTTGGGTCTGGCTAAGCTGTTTTTGTTGGTACGAGTTATGTCATGGTTCCTTCGTTTCGTTCAACAAAAACACAACGGAGTCACGAATGGACCCAGTGAGCTATTTGGGCCAAAAGTGGTGGGTTTTACGTAAGGATTTGAAAAAAGCCCCCAAAAAATGCCCGAAACATTCAGGTTTAGGAATTATAGCCAGCCCTACTATAGGATTCAATCAAGTGGAGAGTCCGGTGGTTGGTGTCTAATCAGATTTTCTGCACCAACCCACCGAAGCATAAGATACTCCTCCCATAATTTGGGTCATACTGGTGGGGAACAAATGATTCTTCAAAAGGATAAGGTCACCTTGGCACTGAACCATGATCCTTGGAGGAAGACAAAACATTTTTTGCGACAATGAAAGTATGTGACAGATTTGTTGGTACTGTTGATGGTTCAGAAATCCTGCAAAAACCACCTGAGATGTATAAAACCCCTGTAAATGATGGGGTAGACTACCTATCAGCTGGTTAGCCGGATTTCAGCCATCAATAGTATCAACAGGAGTTTCCCTAAGAATCGCTACTTAAAACGCGGCGTTTCTACAAGGATGAAGCCTCTTCTCAGGAGATTCGCCATTTGTGATTCCTCTCTAGCTTGGCTTGTTTCGCATGTTTCGACGTTGTCAAACCAAGGCGATTTTGGAAGAAATCGTGGACAAGAAACGTTGCTGGATTTTGGGTTGGAGTTGTTTAAAAGTGATTGGGCAGGGTTAAGGTCATCGTTTTTTTTGAAAGGAATGAAGATCTGGGTGAAATTATCTCGAGTATCCGCAAGCATAGTGGCCAGATCATCCGGTTTGCAATGTTTGCTCCTCTTTTGAAGGGGAGTTGGAAACATGAATTTCAGCTGAAAATAGATGCATCAACGTTTCTTAGTGATGTTAAATAAGGAGGATATTGATCCCAAACTCTGAGATTTCATGAATTTTCACCATGACTTGTTTCAGCATAGTTTGCTGAATCTTAAATAAATGCTCCATGGTTCTGAGTTGAAAAGCCAGTGTCAGATGGCTGTCTTGGCACCTCAGTAGAATTCCAACTCCCTGGGCGGGTGACTAATGATCAAAATCCTTCCCGGTTGATCTTTTCAAAAAGGATTATATATACTATATATGATATACAATCCCCCTATGTTGCGTTTTGATAGGCCATGAAGAAAAGGGAGGATCCTGTTTTTAAACCAACAAGGATACACTGGAAAACAACATATGTGTATTTTTTGCACTGCGCATGTTCTCCCTCGCAGGTGCCAAAAAAACTTTAGTTCTGTTGTGAAGAACAGCATTATGCAAAAAGGCTTTTGGGGAGAAGTTGATCCCAAACAAAAAGGATTCAATGTAATGTACATATACAGAATATTTATTATATATTAATTATATAGATGTTTTTGTTGGCAAACACATGCAAGCTTTGGTATACGTCCAGAAGCTACCCGCAAAAGATCAGATGTTTTTGGTTGGTAGTATCAATATTTTTAGTTTATTCTGCGAGGTTTTGTTTCAATGGTGAATAAAACCTCATGGACAGCACCTCTTGAGCAAAGGAAAAAACATCAAACACATCTTCAACAGAACAGATTTTTGAGGCGGAGGAAATCATGTTTCATCTATAGATGTTTGAGGCAGATGTAATGATAGGATTGCACTTGGGCAAACCCTTTTTTTTGTTGTAAAAAAAACACCTACAGTATTCGAATTTTGAGACCTTGCCCAACCCACCCCCCCCCAAAAAAAAACAACCTGCAGTTTTGTTATTTTTTGTTGCAACCAATCTCAACGAGTTCAATCAAAAATCCCCCCCCCCGTTTTTCGTTTCTCGTTTTGCTGCTTTCGAACGCCCAGGTTTGAAGTTGAACACCAAGTTGAACGCACAGATTGGATGGGTCCTTCAACTCAGATTGGACATGTTGGACAAAAGATTTCTGAAGGTAGTACGTACCACCAGCGGAAAATGGAGACACGAAAATGGAGCCTGATATTTTTTGTTACCCTAATATTGGAAAAAGGAGATAAACTTTGAACCAAAGTTTGACAATTGTGGGAGAAATTGTCGAAAAGAATCAGGGGTGTAAGTCCTGGATGTTTTTGTTTTACATATGAAATTACACCTGCATGTGTCAAACGTGCAGGTTTTTTTGGTTGCTTGCTGGATTTGATTTTAAAGGAATGATATTGTAAATAGACCAGACATGGTGGTTCCTGTTTCTCCTGTTGGGAACTAGTTTTCAGCCAACTCCTTAAACAAAATTTCCAGATTTGGCTGAATCAAAAAAAACACATTTATTTTGTGGCAGTGTTTTTTTAGTTGGAACCTTGAACAATATGCATTCTCTTTGCATTTTATTTTATACAGATATTCTATATGCCTTTTATAGTTTATCGCAATGGTGAAGCAGTCAGTTGGTACTGGAGGTACAACCAACCCTTAGCCAATTGTCGCAGGAGATTGGTTTATGATGAAACTACCGAAGCCAAAACTACCCTATTTGAGAATCGTCAACCATGTATTAACCCCGTGTTTTTTTTTCTAGGTTATTGCAGCCAAAATGGTTGAATTTATGTGCGTTTTTTGTGGAATTGGAATTCGGCAATTTTCCAAACCATCAGAGAATACGGCCGGGATATACTCGAATGTGGGAACGTTGGACCCTCCCACTCACAGTGAAAAAAATGGTTCCCTAGAAAGACACCAACATATGCACAAGATGTGACACCAGCTATACATGGCACACACCCACACACACACACACACACACACACACACACACACACACACACACACNCACACACACACACACACACACACACACACACACACACACACACACACACACCACCACACACACACACACACACACACACACACACACACACACACACGCATAAGGGAATATCCACTCCATAAAATAAGACTAACATAGCTCCTGAAAAATGGTGGTTGGGAGACTACTTTCCTTTTGGGAAGGCCTATTTTCAGGGGCAATGTTAGTTGTAGCAAGGGTAAGTATGTATAATATACAACAACTTACTCTAATGGTTACTGTACTGTTTGTCCAAAAGTAGTTGCATTCTGCTTCACACTATCTACAAGGATTCCATACATACTCACTTGAATTTATATGTAGCACACATCACATCATGCACATATACTTGTTTACAGAAGAGACATCACACCATGACTATACTGACATACTTATCTAACAATTCATCACATCCATGTACACAAAAACTCTATGTACATAACATATTAAATACAATCTAAGAGGTACAATCCATGATGCATAAAAGAAGATATCCTCAATTGCGAAAATGATCCTTTTTTGAATTTTCACCTCCTTATTTCAAGAGGAACTGATCCAACTTAACCATATTTTTCCGGACGGGTTGGTTCAACGGACCAACTAGATAAGTGGGATGATTTATCCCTAGACATCCAGTCACACATCCAGTCATACCTCCTAGACATCCAGTCATACCAAAAATAGCTGAAACGTCATACCTCCTAGTCATTTCAGCTATTTTTTGGAGGCGTCCAGTGGTCCAGTCATACCCCCCAAAACACCCTCACCTCAAGGCGGAGCCTCAAGGATTCCGGGAGGAGTCCGATGCCGATTCCCGTGAGGCCTGAGAAAATTGGGGGTTGCCAACAAATGCCCCATCCATGGGACGAAACGTTAATATATACCTACATGAATGTTGGTTGAATTTGTTGATGGGATCAATATGAATGGACATGATATATATATATATATATATTTTTTTGATCCATGATTTATTGGATGGTAAATGTACGTAGGTAAATATACAATCGTCCCATGGTATGGTATGGGTTGAGTATATTATGTTCGTGTTGGGATTTAAGTGATCTTGTTATATCTTATTCTTGTTTCAAAGGGAGGGGACTTTTGCCGACATATTGACAAGTTCAGATCTTTCTTGTTTCTCACGGGCTTCTTGCGGCAAAAGCTATTTCCGTGTCATTAAAAAATGAAGGTATCTAAATTCATTTGGAGATGTACACGGGGGACCACTACTGCCAGTGACCTCAACTTGGACCTGTACAACGATTTTTCCTGTTGCAATGAAGGAGGTCGTTTTTCCCATGAAGGCGACAAGTCGACAAGCAATTTAGAGAACAGTGTTCACTACAAACCAAATAATTGGGGAAATAGCATATGATTAAAACCTACCAATTGTTATCATATACCCAATATAATTCCCATAATATAATTGGGAGTACCGGATTGATTTCGGGAATCCGGTATCGACCAAATAGTACTCCATTGCACCTTCTTTTTTGGTTGACCATTTCAGGGAACCAGTTGGTAATGGTTTGTTTTGCCATTTCATTTTGGGAGAACCAGTGTCACAACTTGATAGGTACGAACAACTTGCCCCTGAAATGAAACAACAAATCATTCCATTAATAGACAAACAACAATTAGTCATAGACAAACAATACTTTATTTAAGCAATATCTACTGTATTTACAAACAAGTTAGCGCTATTTATTTTCAACTAAAGTTTTGAAGACTATGCATTGCAGGAGTGCTCTTTTTTTTTGGATATATGCAAAAAAATGTCTTTACCGCCTGCGAAACAAACATGGACGCCCAAAAAACAAATAAATGCAAGAAAGGTCCTTTTCCAAAATGATATTTTTAGGATCTACTGTTGATGGAAGAAATCCTGCATCACCGGGGATGTACAACACTCTGTAAATAATGGGATATTTACCATATCATTTGGTACAGGATTTCTTCCATCAACATCATGCTTTTTGGGGGCGAAGTGTATTTGCAGGGGTCATTAAATTTCCAAACAATGCAACCTTATGGTAATTTTGTTGGAATTTCCTATTAATAGTTAATAGTGGAGTGTTCAGATGGGTAGTATAATCACCTTGACGTGTTTAGGTGGGTAATATTACCATTTGGGATGGTACCAAATGGTAATTTCCTATTAATAATTAATCACCCTTGTTTTAGCCCTGATGCTATTCTGACATGTTTGACATCAACCCATCCGGTGTTTCTGAAAAAGATCAGGTCTCCCGTGCTTCGCCCAGCCAGAGCAAATCCTCGTCGTATCTTTGCTCTCAGTTGATGGTGGTTGACCCGTGAAAAACGGGTTTCAAAAAAAAAACGTAAAGGTTAACCCCTCAAGCGATACGTGTGGTTTTTCCAAGGCCTTGGAATTCTTACAGACTTGCCGTAAAGTCCTGGCCATAAAATTCCCCCAAAAAAAACAAATCCGTCCCAAATTTTCTCTCGGCAAAAAACTCCCGGAATCTCAGGTCCACTCTGATCTCTCTGTGAATTTGTCCGGTGGGATGCGCTGCGATGAATCCGCCGATGTTTTGGAATTTTTGTTGGTTCGCCGACAACAAGCTGTGACAATGCGTGTGGGTGGACGAAGGTTCACTCTGCACCACCGCCAATGTGCCAAAACTCCAAAGAGTCAATGATCTGCTTCCCTGAGCTAGAGGGGTCATGCAATGGGGCCCATGTTTTGGGGGAGCAAACAATGCAAATGTATGGTTCATTTTGAGGGATTTGTGCTTCATACTGTTGATGGAAGAAATCCTGCATCAGCTGACATGTATGAAACCGTGCAAACAATGGCATATTTACTATATTGGTTGGCCGGATTTCTTCCATCCAGAGCAGTTCATTGTTTGGGTTGGCAATGTAATAACCCCCTATAGCCATATGGTAGTTTTCCAGGTCCCTCTCTCTATCAAACAACGGTTGTTTTTGCACGGTCGCGGAATGGTGTTACTGTATTTAGTTTGGAGTTTATACATTGATTTATGATGTGTATGTCGATATTTGTTTGACTGTTTTTTGAATGTAGATATGAACAATGCAATATTTACCATCATCTATAGATGGCGGCTGGTTGTCACAGCTGAGTTGGTATTGGTTGCGAAAATCATCACCAGGTGATGGTACCAATCGTTTTTCCCAGAGTTTTTCGTCGACCGATGACCTTTTGGACAATTTGACAATCCAGCCTCCTGCGGAAAAAACGATATGAAGAATGTAAGCAAATAAACACATATCCATGACTTTTTGATTTCAACAAAAAAAACATCGCAAAAGAAATCTCTTTAACATACAGTTGTCGAATCAGGAGGTTTGGATGGAGTCGTCTCGTCAACAAAAACCATTCGGATTCCTAGGGGGATCCCTCATTTGAAATTCCATGGAGCTGTGGTCGCAAGCCGCCAAAGTCATGGAACCGTCCGAAACAATGAAGTAACCTACTCAACAAAGGTACAAACTCAGCTGGGAAAATTCAGATGTTTTGGAACGCAAAAACGCTTGGAGGTTTGGTTTTTTCGGTTCTGAAAATCGCCTTTTTGGATTGGGTGAAATTTTAGGTTCCAGCCGTTCATTTTCAGGGGCGTTATATGATTTGTCAAGGATGCCTTGAGGTTCGATTCAGCTACTGGAATGATGACCTGTTGCGGGCGGCATGGGGCCCGGTTCCACTGGGCGGGGTTGCCATTGCGGTGTACTTGGCACCAAAAAAAGGCAATCTTGCTAACATGGCTGCGAATGTGCTCACAGAAAGTAAGTTGTAGATGATGAAATACTCCACATACATCTGGAAAAATGACTATTTGGGGGAGTATTTGTATGTAAATCACAATTTGAACGTCTCAAAAATGGTAGTCACCTAGTTTGAATCGAGATGGACCTGCAACTCAAGGGGATTTATTTACAGAGTTACCGACGTGTAAAACGATTTTTTTGTCGTTTAGAAGCCCAGAAGCCCTATTGATATGATTGTATGTCGAACCCGATCTATGATGTGTTTGTCTCTTTTCCTACCACAAAAACAACTGAAGCAAAAAAACGGAACTTGTACAAGATCATTTTTATGTTGGGTTGTCCCTCTTCCCAGTAGTAGTCAGGATCATTGAAGGTATCACCTGCAAAACAAGTTATGGTTTTTGTGGTCACTTTTACTGGAAAGAGGGACAATCCTACGGCAACAATTTTTTGCTGGTCGCGTCTTTGTTTTAGAGATCAATAACTGTGATACTGTTGGATTTGTTTTTTGAAATTTTCAACCCACAATCGGAAACAGGGCAGGGGATATTTTTCCTCAACAAACATTGACAGTTTTTTATCCTAAAATAAGCTCTCTCCCTAAAAAGGAAAGAGGCAAGACATGGAAAGATGTTAGTTGTTGAGACTGTTGGATTTTTGTTGGGGTGACTTCAATTTGTCATTCTTTCCAACAGGGAACACCAATTTGAAACACGTTGGTATGATTTTGGTGAGATATATTACTAACTTTCATCTCACCAACAATCAGGATGGTTCAGTCATGATTATGTATGTTTTGGGGCTATTGCGGCTATTCCCCACCCACTAACAGTGAAATAATAATCTGTTCCTTTTTATGAAGGGCCCCCTATAAACCTGCACCTTCTACTGTCAGTGGGCCGGGGATACCCCCAATGTATGCTCATAAATAGTCCAATCTCAGTGTTATTTGTGACTCACAACTTGGATGAAGATAGGAGATGGGTACCCTCAAACATCAGATGTCCTGCAGCAGTGTTCGTTTTGTTCAAAATGATCAAGCCAATTACCAAGTACTCCGTATCCTGAAATCCATATCTACAATTTACCATCAAATTTGAAATAAATCTATGCTTTATGACATTAACATCAAGTATAAGTTCTCTAGGTCATGGTTTCAAAGAATTTTCATCTACCCCCTACCACATATAAACAGATAATATGACCTCAACAAAAAATCAACTTTGTGGCAACAACAAAAACACCACCACCACCACCACCACCACCACCACCACCACCACCACCAACAACAACAACAACAAGAAAAAATATCATGACATCCAACGTGTTTTTAAATCTCCATTGAGTTCTTGAATCAACTGTATTTGCCTACCCCGGTGAGCGCCTTTTGTCACTTTTTTGCATCCACGACTGGGTGGCGGTTTTTCCAACGGACATGGCCTCAGCTTTTGCCACCCCGACACCAAAGCCCGTCGTCTGATGAACCCAAAAAAAAGGACTGCGGCACTGGAGATGCAATGGATGTTGATGAGCTCAAAAGTGACTACGGATTCATAGGATGGGCCTTTCTAAATTGTCCCGCTTTCATGTTCATAACTTTTCATGTGTTTGATTTTTATATTGTAAATGTGGATGCGTATATTTAAATAGATATATGATACATGGAACATTTTGTCAATGTTGTATTGTTTTTGGACAGCTTTTCCTTGCAAATACGTGCCGTGGTGCCTTTTTCCTCACTCCGCAAAAAAAATCTGGTGTAGTTGAATGTGGAGCTTTCGTCCGAGCGTTTTCATTCCGCATGACGCCTTTTGGGTGTCGTTGCGTCAACAATGCGCCGTTTTTCCCTCTTGCACAGTGCAGGAGTAGTTTAGGCATTCTGGCCACGCGGCGATCCAAAAAAAGTGCATGGCTAAAGTGGAGTTCTTTTGCAGACAATCCATGTACCTTTGTGTTTTTGTTTGGGGGTTTTGGCGAAACAAAATGATGCAATTGTGCGTAATATATGTACAATGCCAATGTATATTGGATATGTAAAGATGCGTATACAGAATGTATATCAAAAAATGTTTTAGCAAAACGTATATCATATTATATTATATTCATGGTTTCAAAATGCAAATACTATGTAAATATATTCATATATACATACTGTGTATCAAAAGCTGCAGGATTTTCGACCGGGCTTTTGAGTGTGATAGTTTTTGTTGGTTAATAAGACTTTCCAATGATACAAAGTCACCTGGTTCAGATAAGACCAACGCCCATACCATCCATGTATCCTTATATTCTTACATTTATTTACCATAAAAATGAAGGAAATGTAGATAAATATACCATACATGGATGACATGGGAGAGAGAATCTGGCATATAATCAGAGTTTCATGAAAGCACAATATTGCAACTGGCATCTTGATTTTTTAACATCCAGTTTAAGGGAAGTGGAAGACAAATATGTTTATGTCGGAATCGTTGTTTCTACACAAAAATATGGAACATAGTGACATCAGTATTTGTGCTATTTCAAGACACGTCAGTCACATGACATATATACTACATCTATGCATAAATAATCCAATGATCCCGTCAATCCATTCCTGCCATTTGTGTTCAGCAAAACATAACCCCTTCAACGATGAGGTTCAAAGGTGCCGAAGAAAAGAATGCCAAGGGCGAGGCGGGGAACGTCAAAAAAGGAAGCAACATAGCAACAAAAAAAGGCATAGGCAAAACGTGTGGGGTAAGGGTAAGGTGTTTTTTGAAACAGCATTTTTTTTAGGTTTCCGAAGTATGATGTGTGGTTATGGTTCAATGATGTTTTTGATGTTCGAAAAAAACAGATCTTTGTGAAACAACTACATGTTGTGTTGGGGATTCCAGCTATGTTAAAGTTTCAAAAGGTATAATGCTGATTCTTTAAATATGACGTCGTATGAAAGTAGACTGTCTAGACGACTTTGTAGATCATGTTCGTCATGCGAAGGGGTCCATGATTCGTTTTGTTTTGTCCGAAAAAATGGTGACCGAAGATGGAAAACATGGATTTTCTAGTGATGGGGAAAGCAGAAACAAGATTCCAAATCATTACATAAAAAATGGTTGTTTCACCAAACATCCATTAAAAATGGTTGTTTAGGGTGCCAGGTAGTTTAGGTGGTTTCAACAATTGGTCTATGTTTGACACCGAAACTTTGGGAAGAATCGAGTTACCATGTTGACAATTTGTGACTTAAATCACCAGGGGGAAAATTTCAGGAGTCATTTTCAATGGGACCCCATTTTTTGTAGGGGATCAATCAATACATTTTTTTAAAAGAATGGTAATTGTTTGGGGGGATTTCCCTTATGATTCGTGGGTTTTGGGGTTGGTGTCATGACTCCCATGACGAACCCTGGATCCTCCCGGATGGCCCGCCTGGATGCTTTCCAAAAGGCCATCGAAAAAAAACATGGTCCGTTTGTATCGTTTGTTCATCCCATAGGATCCATGGGATTGGTATATTTCACTACATGAATGGTTGTTTTTTATGGCAAATGTAGGTAAATATACCATGGATCCTATGGGAATATCTTGAAAGAGGTTTTTGGTACTACCAGTTACTGTTGATAGCAGGAATCATGCATCAAAAGTTCAGGATTCGTCTTTAATAACCCACTATTTAGTGGATATTTTCTCCATCTCAAGTGGTGCAGCAAAATCTTTTATCAACAGTATCATATAGGGATCAGAATGGCCGGTTATGAGAACCTAATTATTAGACAACCAGCATTCAGTGGAACGGACTGAATGTTTTTTTTTCATATATCACATGCAGAAATCCAAGATACTAAAAGTTTCAGCAGTTGAATTTTTCCTGATTCTTTGCAGCTGGAGGGATATCAGCGAAAATCAACTCCCTAAATGCTGTAGGAACCTATAACGGGAAAAACTTCATATCTTCACGTTTAGTGAAATACTCACAGCATGAAAATGACAATGTTTTCCAAAAAGGCAGGATCTCAGCAACAGCTAAGATTCCTCACCAGCTTTTTCTTTTTTCCAGACGTTCGGCTCAAGCGGGCGCCGTGTTTAAACTCGTGACACTTCTACCCCCGGGGCACGGAGGTTCCAGGTGCCCGCCGTGGTTTTGTTGGCAAACTTCCAATCCACAGATTCGACACAGCTTTCCAAAGACTTGGCACGATTTCTTGGATGATTTGATAAATTTAGTATGCTTCTTAACCGCAGACGCATGAATTCCATCTATTTCAATGGGTTCTAACATGGAGAAACATGAGCAGTGAACAGTGAACATATCACTCAATATATCAACTAATATGCATGGTCATAAGCCAGGGTCCGTATTCCTTCCTAAACATCATCACCAAACTTCAAATTTTACGAGGAGAGATCCATCCATGGGAGAGCTTGCAGGTGTCATGTCGACAGTCTTTAAGCGCATTCCTATTGGTGGAAGTGCTGCCGTCTTCAAGGTGGGGGTGTTGCCTTCAAGGATAAAGAACAACCAAGATGGTGATGAAGGTGGAAAGAAACCAGGTTTTTTTTGGGGCCCAAAATTCAAAAAGTTGTCTGTGTTTTTGATGTATGGGGATTCTGGAACATTACATCTCTTAGATTGCTTTTGATGATGATTGGACTCGAGAAGCATGTCAATTCTTCAGGGGTGCTGAAGAGGGAAATCCGAAGCAGATTGCACAAGCCTTCAATGATCAGAATCAGATCGAAACCAAGACAACAAATTAATTGGAACTTCTCATCAGTCATTGTCACTTTCATTTTTTCTTGGCGATATCTTCGCATGTTTTCCATTTTTGTTCAACATCCCCCCCATCCTTTCAAAAAGTCCATCATGGCCACCGAAAAGGGGCAGTACGGCATCATGGAATGAGAAAACTCCGATTTCCAACTTCTCCCGGATGGTGGGCCGTTTCACCCAGGAACCTGGGGTCAGAGAGATGATCCAATTTGACAAACTCACAAGCATATTTTTTCAAATGGGTTGGTTCAACTTCAACCACCAACTATATAGAAGATGTGAATTCACAACTAGCTCAACAGAATCAGAAAAACCTCAAACCATGCCTTTTAGGCATTGAAGACCTATCGCCCTGGGCCTAGCGTCTCAACGGTACCCAGCATCACCAAGACTTCAGCATCTTGGACATCACCCATCCGAGCTGGGGGAAAGGGTAAAGAAGGGATCCGGGGGCAACAGATCCGCTTGAAGATTGTTTGATACAACATATGAGAGCGTTCATAATATGAGCAATGAAAAACATGCACCTTGACTTGGTTGTTTAGTTTTTTTGTTTTGGGATTATAATCCCCAGTTATGTGGGGAGGACATCATGTGATATCACCCGCGGTTTTGAATAAACTGTGCAGAGAAGGTTTTCAAAGATTTGGTCCTATATGTAGTTGACCACATGCTACCGTCAGATCATATACTGTATCGTATCAAAACATATATCACTTTATATCCAAATCTAGTGATTGTCACTGCACTTTAAGATGAGAATCTGACAGAATGCAAAATTCCACAACTTCCTCCTCATTAGGTTTATTGGGGACACAACGATGTTTGGCACCATCTTACTCCAGGAAGTTCTGGGGTACCAGCACCCTTTTCCAGCGAAATGTCACAAAGCTTGAGGTGGAACAAGCTTTGGTATCTGTCCGGGATACTCAGGGTGCACCAATCCTGGGACCCACTTTTGATGTTGGAGAAATCGTTTTGCAAGTTCCGAAATTTTCGGGAGCTCGATGTTAGGACGGACGGAGCCCCCCAAAAAAAACACGAAAAACGACGACCAGCAATGAAGATGACGTCTTCAGGGTTGAACAACTCTTCCCAACTTTCTAAAAGAGGGGGTGAAACCCTTCGTTGGAACGCAGGAACCAAAGAGTTTGGGTTTGAATTTTGAAGGTGAACATCACCGAGGTATTATGGAAGTTCTATGAACTGGAAAAAACAAGATGGTAGATCCAGGTAGATCATGATGGAATATGATAACTTTGGGGTTGGCATCTGTTTTTTTGGAGGAGTTGCTTTTGAAACACTTCGCGCTTAACGGGATAGTAACTTCCCAACTCGAAAAACTCCTCCCAAAGCCTCCTGAGAAGGTTTTTTTCAGACAATTTTGGATGTTGATATACCTCTTTTACTTTAGAAGGTGAGTGATTTTAGATGTCTAGGGCTATACCGATCCTATTCTTTCGACTCCCCCCCCAAAGAAACAGAGATTTTTTGTTGCGCAAATTCTTTCAACGAGGTCAGGGAATGGATTACTCTTCTGTGAGGTCCAACCACCAACCAGGAATAGAGCCACCAATCGAAAATTGTGAAAATCGCTGGCTTAAAACATGAACTTTGGAAACCATCCTCAGCAAAAAAAGGGATCCTAATACAGTTGTGGAGAAACGGGATATTGTTTCAAGAAGACGACAATTTTTTTGGGAACCCAAAAAAACAACAACTTTGTTCCGAAAAACTGGGACACTCAAGAACTCCAAGAAACAGCCTTTCTTTAGGCAAAGACAAAGGTGACGTTCTTGGAAGTTGCAGCTTGGCTACAGATCTCTACTAAAAGAGGCTCAGGAAAAGGTAGGTATTTTTTCAAATTTCGCTTCACATGGTGTTTTCTTTCATTTGATGCTGTTGGGTGAGATGGGGCCTGTTGCAATTGATATAATTAGAACGTTTAGTGTTAAGGAGTTTGAGATGGTATGAGGCATTTCTGGAAGACCTTCAAAGCAAAAAAACACAACCGTTTCTGCGGGGAGCGTTTCGAAAACCGCTAAGGAGACACTGAAGGGTTTGCCAGTGAAGAAGGAGGTCACCACTAAAACCATTGACCCTTACTTTGCGGCCTATATCCAAGATGTCTTTTGGCTGGAGCTTTGAAATTTTGTGGTGATATCTTTGGAAGATGTCCCCCAAAAAAGGCTCTTCAATCACCAAAAACATAGTCAATCGATGGATGATAAAAAATTGTTTGGGCGGGATTTGTGCCATTTCTTGTTGTTGACATCGATGATTTTTGGTGCTTGTTCTTGAACAGATTCTGAAACTGCTGAAACTTCACCTTGACAAAGAATTCGATGAGATCTTGATCTTTTGGATGTGCCAAAAAAACAAATCGATAAAAAGGGCTTGATTTTCTCAAAGACGGGTTGGTGGTTTCAAAGATTTTTTATTTTTCATCACTACTTGGGGAAGATGATCCAATTTGACTAATATTTTTCAAATGGGTTGGTTCAACCACCAACTAGTCAAAGATTTAATGGCCCATGTGGACAGTCTAACACCAACAAGCAACTCAACTCACAGCAGTTCTTTTTGAAAACTCCGACCTGGTGGGCAGGTGATCCCAGGGTTGGTTCAACCACCAAATTGAACAAGATGGCTTTAGGGAAATTGTTGTAGACATTCTTTACACCTCGAATTGAATTTCAGTGAAACTTTCAACATGTTGGAAACTTCGGGGTGGTAAGATCATGGTGGATGAAGATGGCTGAGAAATGCCGAGAACATATATGCCAGCATCTTTACTAAGAAATGCAACAACAACGGTGGAAATGTTACCCTTTTTAAGCCGCCATGTTTAGTTTCCTTAGTGATGGATTTGGAGTTGCTATGTTCTTCATTTCTCACATCGGAAGAGATTCATTTGGTAATACATCATGTAGGTCATTGAATTCCTGGTGAGGTAAATCAGGATTCCACAAATCCAGTTTGAGTCACTGTTCATGGCACTGTTGGACAAAAATAACCTGCTAAGCAGTTGGAATCTCTGGAAACCTGCAACAAAATGGGAGAAAGTACCAACTTCAGTTGGTGCTCGCCAATGTTTGCTTTTGCATCAACTATATGTCTCTGTAGTGTCCACTCATTTGTTGCTGTGTCGTTGTTGAATTCTCTGACAAACAAGATCCCACCAAAGATGCTTAGGAATTTTTGTTTTGAGTCATTCATCTTTTTGCAACAAAAAGATGGTTGAAATCAATCCTTTCTGTTGTTAAAAATGGTTGAAATCCTTTCTGTTGCATAATTATTCGGAACTTGATTTTTCTTCTGGGCCCCAAAATAACTTCATCAATTTGGGATCCGGACGGCGTGGTAAGGTGAGCAAAGCCTTCTTCGGGAAATGAAAAGGGAGATAATGTGAGCAACCATTGACTGGTCGCGGTTGGCTTGAACTCAGATGGAGCAACGAAAGAACACTCCAAGTGTATAGATTTATGTGACGTAACATTCATGAAAGAAGTGTCAGATGTTTGTAAGAGATCTTGCTTATCTGATCTCTAGTAATTTGCTAAAGGAGAAACCTAAAATGAATGTGTTTTTTAAACAAGTATGATTTGTATGTTAATTAGAAATAAGAAAGCAACCAAAAGATCGCAGCACATATTATTTGCACAACCATCAAACCTTGCAAAGAGTACACAGCTACACGTGTTTGCACACAACAACAATCTGATGGCAGAGCGTTTTAGCTGAAGAAAATCCCAAACGTGGGACCTATGTTTTTGGATCTACAAGACATCCGAGCAAAAAAAGGCGACGACAAAAACACCATGGGTGGTTTCAACTGCTGGGAATGGCCCACCTGATGATCCTAATATTTGGGTGTGATTAAACATTACACTTCTTTTGACTTTTGCCAAAGTGATTTTTTTGGAGGAAAACCAAAAATTATAGACTATAGATATCAACTGTTGTTTGTATGGATGACTGTTTTGTTGTGTTTTATTTGCCACTGTTTTGTTTGTTTAATTACTGAAGTAGTGTTATTTTTTCCTTAAGAGATAACAACTTTTTAGGCAGTTTCAGGGTGAAAGGATATGGCCATGGCCAGGGAGAAGATCTCTGCTTAAGACAAAATGCGGCTCCCCGCGTCAGTTGGTTCTGTTTTTGTTGCATATTTCAGGGATTAGCCTCCAGGAAACTAACATATCCCACTGATAAGGCATGTTTGAAGATGATTTTCCTTTTCCCAAGGTGGGATATGTTAGTTTCCTGGAGGGTAGCTAATGGAAAAGAGGTGGTTTGGGGCCCGGTGGTTTGGGATTCTAGAGGTGTCCCTTAGTTCCCTTTCACAAGGGGGGATCCCGGGATTCCAAACCAACGGGCCCCAAATCAAGAATTAACCATTAGTTGAAGGGAAGTTGATTCCCCAAGGAAGAGGGATAATATTCCTCAATTTTTGTTGTTTCATAGGATTCCATGTTTGCGATATCGATATGTCTACCAGTGTTTGATATTCATGACAAACAAACAATCTTAAAATAATGTGGATGGGAATCGATGGAATCGCGTCAAGTGCCCTTGTGACAATTGAGCCAGTGAATTGTAACAAGCCTTGCTACATGAATCCTAGGAACACCCTCAACCCATAAGGAAGTTTCTTGAGTTTGGGGTTTATAAGTTTACGTTGAAAGGTACCCTAACTCAGTAGATAAATGTAATGCCAGGGAATATATATATAGGGATCATAAGACATTCATAAGACTATAATTTAAGAACTTAAGGTAGGTTGTCCCAGGCGATTTTCCACGCAGGCCAAAGGTAGCTTCAGTCTCTTTGATTTTGAAAACACATGTTTAACAGGCTTGTGGTGTTCCAAAGTCGCTGTTGGTATGTGAAAATCATCCAAATCAATATCTTAAAGGATATGCTGTTTCTTTGTTGAAATATCCTGGATATCAACTAAAAACCCCTAAAAACCAAGCACAAACAGAAAACAACTCCACTGGCCACCGTTGCCTTTTTTTGGCTCCCAAGGTATAAGGATTGTTTCATATGAAAAAAGCCATAGGAAATCAGTTGGCAAATGTTGAAAAAGATATAATTGCATATATAACACCACCTATATGCCTATATTGTTTTTGTTTTTTTGGGGGGATTTTGTGAATGCAGTTGTTGTTTTGACCTCACATTGATGCTGGTGAATCTCCAGACTTGTCCTAGCGTTAGAAGTCGTGTTTGCACCTAAAGCTTTTCAATGAGTCAGGCACAAATATCACATCTACCTTCGAATGAAATGTGATTTTAGTGTTAAAACACAGGTCTCACCCAACAATCTTCCCTGAATAAAAACATGCCTTCAATGGACATGTTCTAAAAGAAAATCTTCGTTTGTTTCAACACACCAGGAACTATAGCTATTTTTACCCCTCCTTTGTAGCCGTTGGTCGTCGTTTCGTTGGTCCGCAACGGTAATCTGCGGTCACCATGGATCGAATGGATGTCGTTCCAAAGATCACGGTGTCTGGGTGTTTTGTTGGGATTGGATCCTATGATGGATCCCATGGGATTGGTAAATTTAATTAACTTATACATTTGATGGTTGATTTGTAGAGCGAATTGTGGTAGGTTTATATAAAAATACATGTATCCTATGGGGGATCTGGATTTTTGGAATGAAAAAACGACGGAAGGGTTCAGTGGGTGTTTTTGATATGGACCTAAGAATCCAGACCCAGACCCCCGGACCCGGTTTTCGTAGGATTGATGGTCAGAAAAATCCCAAATCCCCATGTCAAAGGATAATTATAGGGGAAATCCCGAAATCTTAGGACATCAATCATGACTACCTGGTGGTTTCAAATATTTTTTATTTTCACCCCTACCTGGGGAAGATTCCCAATTTGACTAATATTTTTTCAGATGGGTTGAAACCACCAACCAGTGATTCTTGAAATATAACAGGCTTGTTTTCGCTGCAAACAATTAGGACGTTTGAAGTTTAATTATGTGGCCATCTGGACTTTCCATAGATTGGTTCCTTTAGCTACGAAAAACTAAGTAATGGATTTCTTTGACAGAAAAAGAGTGTGGGAAAAAAGTGGTGATGTTAATGTTTTCAAACATGCGCGTTGTTTGCTTGGGCCTTTCAAGTCATTTTTGGGCGAGCGATATAGGGCATCTATCCGAGAGAAACTTGGAATCATGGATTCAATATTTGGGTGATTTCACTTCTTGATTGGATGATTTCCAAATTTGAGCTAGTAATATGTTTCCCACAGGTTCTTAAGCATATCAGCCATGAATGTTCCACCATCACCAACTCCCAAAAAGGGTCCCGGGTGGGAACCTGTCCAGGTTCTTTCAATCCTGTCGCTTCTATTTCTGTTTCTGGGCCGAACTTGGATTTTCGTTGTTTGGTGAGGGTATTCTGTTGAATTTTGAAGGATATATAAATATGATATGAATGATATGAATGATATCCGATAGCCGCGCACGTGGACCGGGATTGTGGTCAATGGGACCCAAGTCCGAGGGAATTTTCATGTTGGCAAAGGGGATGGATGACGATGCGATGCTTTCGTCATCAGAAAATCCATGATTGCCTGAAAGCCACAAAATCCAGCGACAGCGACATGTATACCTTTGCTGTCATGTCTTAGTTTGTGGATGTTTGTGGTTTTGCACATTAGAAAACTCAACATCCTACATCATGCTTTGAACATTGAATGCCCTTAAAATGGGTCATCTTGCACACCACCTATCGACGCTAAAAGTCGACTCCGTATGCTGGCATGTTTTTTTTGTTTTTTGATGTTCATATGAAGGTCTAATTTATACCATACACCCTGTTGATCTTTTTGTTTGGGCAAAGCAGTAGCGGTCACAAAGTCACAAAAAATACAATCGACTACTATGGGTGACTGGAATCCTGGTCGATTTGGGGATAGATCTTTTCGGGCAAACTATTAGGATCGGACCGTTGCCTAAATTAATTAGTGCTACGAAATCCCGAAGTCATCCCAAACCATCCGGGCGCCGAAATCCCGTGGTATGTGGTATTTGCCGGGCGGCAAAATGTTGCGGTCAAGCATTTAACTTGAACGCTATTGAAGATTTCTTATATATTTGTTCCAGTTCTTTACCTGGCATTGTGCATGTTCAGTTTCATTTAATCACCGTTCGAAAAAATACCACCCCCTTTAGGTTTTTTTCGTGTCCTAGGAAGTGGTTTCGAATATTTCGTCCCGGGTTTTTTTTGGAAGCCGATTTTCCCTGTCAAGGATCGGTAGCTTTATCTATTTGATTCGACAACGCCGGCGCGTGGCGAAACCGCCGGATCTGGCGAAAGTCGAAGAACTGAAAGATGAAGTGCCAACAAAAAGTTTTGGGTAGCAAAGTTTGTTTGTTGTGTTCTGTTTTTTTTAGTTGTGGTTTTGTTTTTTTTCCTGTGGGGTGAGAAGGGGGGGAAGCGCAGAAAAGAAGGTATTAGAACTTGTTTGTTTTTTGTGTTAAGCTCGTTTTACTAAGTTGTTTGTTTCTTGTGTGTGTGTGTGTTTCTCGATCTGTGGCAGAAAAGAAATTATAAATTGTTTTGAGTTTTTGTTTGACCTCATTCCTCATTTACCCTTGTTTTTGTAAGCCAAATTGAAAAATTTGTGAGAAAACCAGTGGAGGGAAACCTAACAAACAGATTGTAATTTGGATAGGGAATCCTGATTCAATCATCATCATCATCATCATAATTATCATCATCATCATCATCATCATGATTATGATCATCATCATCATCATCATCATCATCATCATCATCTTCGTCATCATCAAAATCATCATCATCATCATCATCATCATCATCATGATCATCATCATCATCATCATGATCATCATCATCATCATCAGCAGCAGCAGCATCAGCATCAGCATCAGCATCAGCATCATCCTCATCATCAAATCATCATCATCATCATCATCATCATCATCATCATCATCATGATCATCATCATCATCATCATCATCATCATCAGCAGCAGCATCAGCAGCAGCAGCA
>DF241244.1:9885-51533 GCA_000507305.1 Breviolum minutum Mf 1.05b.01 | reverse complement strand
TCATCATCATCATCATGATCATCATCATCATCATCAGCAGCAGCATCAGCATCAGCATCATCATCATCATCATCATGATCATCATCATCATCATCAGCATCATCATCATGATCATCATCATCATCATCATGATCATCATCATCAGCATCAGCATCAGCATCAATTTCTTATACAGTGACTTCTTGTTTTACCAAAAACCTTCTGGGATTCCCCTAAAATCGCCTCCAAATCTCCATTTTTCGTCCAGCGAGTCTCCGGCGACGGCACGTTGTTTTTTTTTGCAGGTGCGACGTTGTATCGATTTGGGAGTACCTGAAACACCGGAAACTGAAGGAAAGACATGTCCAATTTGCCTGGAGATGTTCCAAACTCTAGAAGAGGCAGGGTTTTTGGAAAATGGCTTCCAGTTTGTTTACCCTCTCGGAGTTTAACAACCCCCAAAAAAAACACGATGGTTGGAAGATTTGGTAACTTTTCCGGGGCGAACTGTTGAATTTCGAGAGGGTATTTTTTTACTTTTATCGTGGACTTGTTTGATGGAAGATTTCTGACACTCATGGCTGACAGTTTTGGTGTCGGAAAGGTTTGATCGGGAAATGTCATGTTGAAATCGAGAGCTTCAATTGGAAAATACAACTGGCACCATTGGTTTTGGTGGGTGTAAAACATGGTTTTGGTGCATGGATGGGACAAAAACACCTAATTAGTACCGAGCTTTTGTATTTTGTTGATTGTTTTGTTGCAAGGTGAAGAGTGGAATGTGAAACAGAATCATTCGATCATTTCCGACCTATTTTTGTTGTGTCTGGCCAGCTTCGCATCTTTCTAAGTGTTGGCGGGGGTGAAATCGCAAAGGTATCGATCCCTTCTTCGGAATTTGGTTCGATGGAATTCAAGGCATCCACTGTATAACCCGGAACTGAAGAATTTAGGGAATCTTGCTTAGATCGGATTTTTCAGTGAACCTCACGACTCTGCTTTTGTTTATCCACGGCCTTGTTAGCAGGTCAAAAGACTGGATTGTCATCATTGTTTCTCGCGAGCAAAATCATTTTGTCGGCCTTCGAGGGTTGAGAAAATTGACTCTTATAGTCGGGGCGGTGACGTTTCTGCAACACCACAAGTTGCTTCCAAAACTCTTCATGGTTTTATAAAAACGATCATTCTGTGACTCGAGTTCATTGGATGTTTATTCCAAATATCACTGCTTGGTGGTTTCAAATATTTTTTCATTTTTTCTTCCCTACTTGGGGAAATGGTTGCAATTTGACCAGCACATTTTATCAAATCCACGGAAGTTGTTGCCATTGGATCGCATTAACTAAGGCTTAGCTAAGGATGAAATTTCATTCGAAACATGTTTATAAATGTCTTGGTGTTCATCTTTAACCGTGGTTGTTTTCTTTTTTGTTTGTTTTTTTTTATAGGGAAATAGACAAAATCCCCATATGTTGGGTTGACCCAATTCATCATCAAGAAACTCCCAAGAGTCCATCCGAAGAGTGTCAATGAAAATCTGTGGCTCGTCCTGAAGGTTTTTAATCCACAGGTTCTCAGCTTCAATTTTGTTTCCGAATGGGAAGCCAGTGGAACTCCTTTTTTGGTGAGGGGGCGGTAGGCCCATGCGTTTTTTTTGGGGGGGGGAAATAATGCTTGATATATGCTCCATGGATGGAATAGTTATGATACATTTAGGTGATTTGTATGGTAAATGTATGGGTAAATATACCATACATGGATCCTTGGGGTTGATATAATTATAATTCATAAGGTTTAAAGGCGTTGGTATTTTTATTGGTTGCTGGATCTCAGCTTGCAAGCCCAGTGGCGGTCATCAGAAATCACCGACTTGCCTAGGTTTTCACGGTAGTTGCCTAGCCACTTGGGGCATTCATCGTGCAATTCATCAGCGCGAACGAGCCAAAACATCGTTGCAGTGTCCCTTGTGTCACTTGGACCAACATCGGGATCAAAGCAATCCAAAACACCAGTTGTAGCAAATGTTTATGGCATCTTGATCTTGATGGATGGCTAGGTGATGCTTGGAAGGGAGCTAAGGTGCTAGCCCCCAGGTCTTAGTATATTGTTTTGCAAAGGTAAACCGGTATAACGTTTTTTTTTGCGGTGTAAGGACCAAAATGCCGCTGCCGTCACATCTTTTGAATGTGGTTTAAGGATGTTTAAGGCTGTTTAAGGTATAAAGGAAAATCCAACCAATGGCCAACCAGAAAAAACATATGACATGTCATTTATGACGTAGGTAGGTATACGGTATACAATCAGATTGGTAGATTGGTAGATGGTAAATAAATCCATACATGAAACATACATCAATGTGGTAGGAAACATGTTTTCCGTGACAAGTTGACCTTTAGTGTTTCCGATCCCAAGATTGGATGTTGTTGTTTGTTTGATTTGTTTTCCCAGGGCATTTTTTGGGGTCGGACATTTTTCACAACTGTAGAGACATGCTCAAAATTCCACAAAGAATGACTTGGTTGATGCAGTTTGTGCGGCGACCTTGACGTAACCCTGTAAGTTTGGGGTTGACGAGCCTGTAATGCCTGAGATGTGCGACATGGATTTTTTTTGCCATTGTCCTGAAAGTATGCATGGTATATCCGCTCTTAAGTCATAAGTGCTCACAGAATTCACACATGAATTGACCCAGAGTTTCCTCACATCGATGAGAGTGTTGAGTTGAACAAAAGAAGATCTTGACTTCGAGAAAATCGACATAATGGCCATGGCTGTTTTTTTTGCGAACACTTTCACCGCGTTGATTTTCTGTTACGAAAAAATGAGTTGATTTGGACATGTGAACGTAAACCGCTATCTCTTCCGATATAGAAACAATTCACATGAATCTCCAAGAGGGTCGAGGTCCAACGGCCCCAAGAATCATGATTCGAATCTGTACCTTTCGGAAGCCACACTTCGACCTGTGGAGGTCGACAAAATCATCGTTTTCGTCCATCTCCATCAGTGGTGGGGGCGAGAAAGACAGATCCTGAAGCCTTCTGCGTATAGAACGGTCCTGGTGGTGAGCGAAAGCAAAAATGTGTATATTTCTCTTCAAGAATTGGGTGTTTCCGAAAATAGTGGTACCCCCAAATCATCCATTTTAATAGGATTTTCCATTATAAACCATCCAACAATGGGGGTACCCCTATTTTTGGAAACACCCAATTGTGATTCACTCTTTCTCCAAGAATCATAGAAGTGCAAAATCACCGTTTTGGAGACAACCCACTCATCTTTCAGGGTCCCATTTTTTTGTTCACTTCTATGCGAGAAAAAGTTGAATCGCAAGCCTCAAAAAGTTAGATCGTTGATATGGTTTGAACGTTTGAAGTGTTTGAGTTTAGTGACAGATGTAAGTTCTGCAAAATCCAGAGTCAGAAAGCATTGAAAAGTCTCCCAAAGAAGGTCGCTTGTGCTTGTTGCGACTTCGCAATGTTTTGCTCACCGCCCACACCACCCAAAGGGCTCAAGGTAAAAGTTCGACGATTTCTTGCTGGGGAACATGGCTGACAGACCTAAAAATCATGTCCAAAACCACTGAAAGGAGTGATGCTGGGTAGATGCCCTCCCTACTGCCATGGTCACCCCCATAGGATACTAGAAACATGCAGAATTTGATTCAAGTATAGGAGTCATCAGTCATGGCAGGTCTTTCATCACATATGTCAACTGGTAGTTTCTTCAAAGTGAATGAACTAGATATTTTGATAGAAGGTCATTAAGTCATTAAGTCTTTTGCATCAAACATATGCATTGACATGTACATGTACAGATGATTTTTGTTCGTCCATGAGGGTGTTGAACGAACATGAAACAGCCCTGAAAGGCTTGCAAAAGTGGATCCTTAATGAGGGTACAGCTTGA
This sequence comes from Breviolum minutum Mf 1.05b.01, assembly GCA_000507305.1. Classification (NCBI taxonomy): domain Eukaryota; class Dinophyceae; order Suessiales; family Symbiodiniaceae; genus Breviolum; species Breviolum minutum. The sequence continues at coordinate 47,645 of DF241244.1, read as the reverse complement.
AGACACTGAACATCCTCAGAAGTTTCCGTAATTTCATAGTTCAAGATGTTCTATAGTATCCATGATCCCCGCGAAGCAGGGAGTCGAACATTTAATTGGAGAGTTATCGAAGAACTTTGATGCAATATAGTTCATCTTCGCCACAGTGCAGGATGGTCCAGTATAGGATTCAACTATAGAGTGCATGATCTCCGGACCCTTCACCGATTCGAAGCCTTCCGAGACTCCGAGACCAGAGAAACCCGGACCTTGTCAGCTGCCGGACGTGGCGCGATTGTAGACACGTTGCAGGAAACTATGCGATTCGGCCTTGACCATCTTAATAAACGCCTTGATTTGAAGGAATGGAAGGGTACTTCGAAACATGTTTTGGGCCCAAAACTTACAGACATGATTGCACTTTTTCCAATTCTTTGTATAATCTCTGGTGATTTTTCGACGATGTTTTTTGGAAAGGAACAGATGAGTCACTAACAAAATGAATTGTTTTTCCGGCTTACAGCTTTCGGCTGCCATGTCCAACACTGCATGGTTCCGGTATCCACTTTTTCCCCAAGGGCGGAAGTTTCCTGTGTGACACCTGTGTGGCATGGAGGTAAATGGCTGCAGATGTTCTATGTTTCCACTACTTTTCAACTAATATTGTAGTGTTGTGTTTTATTGACAAGAAAAAGATGTTTCAAAAACTATGGTTCATATTTTGTTTATGTTGGTTGATGGGAATAGTGATTCCGAAATACATCAGCAGTAGCAATAACGATAACAACACACAAAAGGAGTTTTCCTCACAAAACGGTTTTCCAAGTAATTCTTGATCGGCCTCTGAATTCTTCAGTCCTGAAATAAAACGGCGACATGTTTTGATTCAGCCACGAGGAAGTTGTGGCATTTCGCTGTAGCTGCGGTTTGGGAAGTTATCGGATATCGTTTCGTTCAAATTGAAAAAATAACATGGATGCAACTGGAGGTTAGCTATGCAATGCTCGCATCTTTGGAAATGTTGGTATGAAACTTCTTAAATGTTGTTTTTTGACTTTTCAAGTTATATTCTGGTACATTATATATGTATATATATATATATATACATTATATTCATCAACTTGTGTCATGGAACCAATCCCCAAAGGTTTACCCTATTTGCCTCCAATAAAAGCAGCCAAAAAACGTGTCCATGATGTTTTTCGTTCGTCCATTCCCAAGGATTAGATCCTCTCAGCTCCACAGGTGAGCACAGAAAAAAAAACACGAGAAATGCCTGGTCAGAAGCATCCGTAATGATCCGGGTTTGACAGGTGCAAACGGCTAATTGAAGAGTATTTTTTCGTAAAATATACCAGTTTAGTTGCCTGTATATATATATATATATATTATTTTTTAATATACATTTATGTGAAACTAGATACATACATAATTTGGATAAAACCCTCAAGTATCCTTTTTTGTTGCCCTGGCTGTGTTGTTTTTGGAACATGTTTGCGTATTGGATGTTTTATTTCTTGTAACAAACAACGTTGATATCACTATTATCATATCCATGAATCATACATCCATTTGTTGTAGATGCTGCCTTTCCATCAAAAAGGGTCAGTATTTAAGCGCCAGTTGTGCCTGGTTTAGCCAGGAAGTCACCAGGTTATGCTATCATTGAGAAACCCTACTAGTGGCTATTGGGATAGCTTAGCTACATGTCATGATAGTTGCTACCTTATACATGAAGATAGTTTATCTACCTTTTGGCGCAACCAAAAACCTTTTTTTTCTGAACTCAACCGTATCAACATCATATATTTTAATCTTTGCCCTGAATTAGTGGGGAAGATGACCTGTCCATGGATTGATTGTTGGGGACGAGGTTTCGTCACCCCAACTTTCGAAAACGTTTAGGTGAAAGCCATGTCCGGGAGCAGTGGATGGTTACTAACGTGACGAAATTTTTGACTGAAGATGTTTTCGAACGAAAAACAGGCCTGGGACTCGACTGAAGATATGGAACCAATAGATATACCTGGAACCCAAATGACCCTTGTTTTGATTGGAAAAGGCCTTTGACCTTCAAAAATAGAGGTCATTGAGGTTCCAGGTATGTATATATATATATATATATATTTACGCGTATAGATATAGTCTTGTTAGCTTATTTCCAATCGTTTTGGACCTGCCAACCTGCTGAAAAAACGCTTGAACTTAGATCGTAGCGTCGTAGTACCACGCCAAACGTAACGTGACCGCGTGAGGGACCCTGTGATCCTATTTTGAGCAAGGGTGGGTCAGTCAGAGTCACCTCCGCTCTGCTGGGTCACATTGGCAGGTTAGGAATTTCTGTGTGGTTCACTGGGTGCAAAAAACAAGAATCAAGGGAGGATTTTTGGTATACCCACCCCCCCCACCCCGCGAAAACTAAGCATGACAATGGACAATCCACCATTTGAAGATGTATTTCCTATTGAACATGGGGGATGTTCCAATGTCATGTGAGTTTTCAGGCGAGTGGATTATTTGAAGAGAGAATGATTTGAGAAAAAAAACTCGCAACTTGAAAACACCAAATGCATTATTAGCAGCCTGTGGACCAAAGCAGCCTGTGGGCCAAACATTTGATGCAGCTTTGTTTTCGTTTGGTTTTTTTCTTTGTTTGAGATATGTTTGGTTGTTTGAAAACGATTACCTAGATGGTGGTTTCAAATATTTTTTATCTTCACCCCCATTTGGGGAAGATTGCCAATTTGACTAATATTTTTCAAAGGGGTTGAAACCACCAACTAGTTACCGGTAAATCTTGTCTCCAACAAAATGATAGTATAATAAGATATCAACCAACATATCAACACAGGAAAAAAAAACAACCCTGATGATTAAACCATGATGTTTAATGAAGATGTTTAAGGCTTCTTTTTTTGCGTTCCAGTGAACCATCCTGTGAAGTAAAGCGTGAAAACTCACAGAGACATGGCGGATTTTGAGGACTTCAAAAACTTACTGTGGAATCCGTTTTTTTTTTCAAAGGATGGTTGGTTCAAAATCCAGATGGCAGAAACTAATTACATTTGCATCAAGCACTTGTGTTCTTATGAAAGGTGCTTGGATACCTCTCTTGAATGTATATATATATACATATTTATACATGACACATTTATTTTCTATGTAACTGCCATTCATTGGATATAATTGATACAAGATGATTGATATAACATGATCTATCCAGACAATAGAGCCAAATTTGGATAGCTACTAGCAGTTATGTGACAAGGAAGTTCTTTATTTCTTTTTTAACAAAAACATGAGAATTCAAGGTAATGAGGTCTGTTGGGTGTTCAGAAAAATCTGGCGTGAAATGACATGGGTTTTGTGAAAGATTTATGTTACCCATGGGGCCAGTTTTGCAAGTATACCCTCACTGAAACTAACAAACTAACATAGCCCCATAGAATTGATGATTGGATGCTGAATTTTGCTGCTGGGGCCCGGCCTATTTTCAGATGTTAGTTTCAGTGAAAGTAGGCCAAATAGTGCAGGTTTGAAGATGTTTGAAGTGTATCATCTCATCATCCCATCCTCCCGTGATTCCATTGAGTGCTTAAGGGAATGGTTGGATTAGGTTGAATCACAACGGAGTGTTGTGGTTCTTACGATTTGGACAACAGTTGATATCTGCCTTTCAAAAAATTCTCAGATGTCTGATGTCAAAATAGTATGTGGTTGAGATCTCAAAGTCTGACAACTTTTTTGCTGGGTAAAGACAACGCAACCAAACCGCAGATTGGTCACCCCTTTTTGAATCCAAAAGGTAGTTTTGTAAGGGAATCTTCCCAAAAAAACTCGAATTTAGGTTCAGGAGTTATAGGACATGTTGCGCAGTAATCTTGGATTTGTTTGGGGTATTTTTACAGATACACCTTGCACTTCACAGGGTTCCCATGTTGTTTCATGCTAGAAAAACATATCGAAAGCTCAGTTGATAGGATGTATTCCACGCATAGCAGTGCGTGTAGAAGAAAAAATCAAAGGGAGATGTGAATACGGTACGCTTTCACTCCTGAAAACTGACATGTCCCCTAAAAAGTGATCATTTCAGTAAGGAATACATCTTCCAACCCTCGATTTTCAGGGCACATGTTAGTTTTCAGGGGAGTATATCATTTGGTGTTTTTAATTTGGGAACATGATCTATAACTGCTATAACTGTATCATTTTACTAGTGCTACTAAAACATATCGGATCTATATTCAAAAAAAATATATATAGTTGATGCTTTCAATGTTATTTAAAACTCCAAAACTTAGGGAAACGATGCAAATCTACGAGCTTGTGTTTTGATTCTGTAGCTCAACCACCAAGTAGAATACCATTCATAGTTGTAAATAATGCATGGAGTTCGATTCACTCCATTGGCAAAAAAGGCAAGCTGGTAGTTTAACTTTGGTGGCAAAAACACCTCCCGGAATAATTTCAATAACAAACACCTGGAAAAAATGATGGTTGGAAGTTGGAAGATGAGGCAAATGTTCTTGGGATGCACATGGGCATCCACCAAGCCATGTGGCTGACGAAATTCCAGGTGGCCGACTTGGTTAGTAAAGACCCTTCATGCCAGCCAGATGCAAGGAACGCTACAGTAAGATGTCTATAAGTAATTAATTTCAGTCGTTCACGATATGTTAGATATGTTCCAAAATCTAAATTGAATGAAATTATTGGAATTCCATGTTGATCTTAAAATCGATTTTTTCATGTCATGTTGATACTGTTGATGGTTCAGAAATCCGGCTAACCAGTTGAGGTTGGTAGTCTATCCGACTATTTACCAAGGTTTTTTATACATCCCAGGTGGTTGTTTGGGATTTCTTCCATCAACAGTATTGATCCAAGTTCATTCCGACAGAGGTTGATAGATGTGGAAGATGAATCCGGAAACGGAAATTCCATCATTTGGAAAAACCTGGAGATGCCAGCATTTCCATAGGTGGCGATACTACACTAATAAGTCAATAGGATAATAATCGATAACTACATCATGCTAATCATTTACTACAATGCACCCAAGATTCTACTTGTTAAAGACATGAAAGACAAGACATGCGCCAAACAAATGAAGATGATATCTTCAGAATTACACTTGAATGTCATCTGGGTGGTGGTTTCAAACATTTTTTATGTTCAACCCCACTTGGGGAAATGATCCCATTTGACTTATATTTTTCAGATGGGTTGAAACCACCAACTCACCAACTAGTCATCTTTCACGGACCTACAACAACTTCCACAAACCTCCCGCGCTTTATGTCTCGTGACCTTCCACGAAAACGAAGACTTGGCCCGGTTGAAATCGCATGTGCAGATCATCATGGCATTTTTGGGAGTCGATCATCACAATTTCACCCACCCCAAGAATGTCATCCATAGCAAGTGAGCATTCAAAGCCTCAATTAGTTCATCAAACACAAGGTTTGTTAGAGGATGTTCAGGTTTGTTCATATGAATTTGTTCACTCTCAAATTGTGCCTCATGCATTTTTATGTTGTTTTTTGTGGTTTAGTTGGCTGATTTGCTATTGACCCTTTTTAAAATGGCTGGAGTTGATGTTTTTTTTGGGTTCAAATTCAGGGGATGCAACTTGGAATATTCTTCCGACTTTCCAGGATGGATTTTTTGGTGTTTTCGCTAACCGCAAAATCGCCCCTGAAACGTGTGTCGTTTTTTTTTACATCTGAAGGGTTTCTTTTTTCAGGGCACCTGTTTTGAAAGAAAAAATCATGTTTTTATTTAATTGTTTGCTTTAAATGCTCCCTAAAAAGCCAGTTTGATGATCTGTTTGCTTAGAGTTACCACACATGCAAAGAAATTGCAACGCTGGGACCAGACATGTATATTTTCTGCGCTCGCAGAGACGAAAGCAAAAAGAGGATTGTTCAACGTGCAGGTGGAGCAAGATGAGCCCGCTATATAGTTGACACCTCAAAGAAAAACGTTCGACACAAACAAACAAGATCTTTAACATTTCAAAATGTTCAAAGCACTTTCAGATGGGATTTTTGTTCTTGGAAAGTTTGGGGGAATCTCCAAAATTAATCTTAGCAGGTATAGAAGATTCAGGATGTGCCATTGTAGCATTTCAGTTTTTTGTCAGAGATTTTTTCTTAGGCTCAGGAGATGTTGATTCAGAACCAAAAAAACATTGCGTTGAAGGATGAATGCTGTATAGCTTGTTGCCAAAAATGTTCAAGACTAATTATATTTAGGACGGTCTGGTTTGTAAGGGCGTTGGATGCTTCCTGTTGAAGTTTCTTCATATACTCGTTGGTTCCATGGTAAACCAATGAAGTGCCAGGTGATCTGGAAGGAAGGCCGCTTGAAGAACGGCTTCGAACGACCCGTTGGGGACGCCTAACTCACATGAGCTGCCAGAGCGAGAACAAACAGTTGGTTGATTTGAGAAGGCTTGGAATGCCGGTCATTTATAATTGTAATATCTTACTGCTGCGATCGAGAAATGGGCGACGTTCATGAACATAACTTACATTTTGATACATTTGGTAATTGTAAGATCTTACAATTTTTTAATTGTAAGTTACTTTTTTGAGATTTGGCTTCGAGTTACGTAGAATTTGTAATCTTACAATTTCTACGTCGGACGTAGAAAATTGTAACTTACATTTTTTTTGTTTTGACGATCAAAATTGTAACTTACAATTTTCTACGTAACCCCTCCGTAAGGGGTAGGGATCGTATATATACATATATACACATATTATATATTTTTTGTCATATAGACTTGTATATAGTAAAAGCATATTTTATATACAGGGCCTTCTGATGTTCATGAAATATTCGCCCCTTACAAGTCATGTGACTCCCATCGAAAAAAATGCATTTTTTTGTTGCTTCAATCAAAGGCTCCGGGAAGTTGAAGTGGAAAGTGTTGATTTTTTGGGGGAAATTTCACCTTGATCTACCATGGACTTTGATGGAACATGATCCTACCTACGCCTTGTTTGGGTCACCGCATTTGTAGAAGATGTTAGTGATGAGTTGACAGATTGATGTTCGATTCGGGAAATAGATGAAAATAATTTCGGATAGATATATGGCTAAAGTCATCTTACCATTTTGTTGTGTGTTTTTTGGGGTAATATTCTACATTCAACTAACGGTTGATTGGTGGCTTGGGTTGGTGTTTTGGATTCCTGGGAACTCCTTATGAAAGGTATTGTTACTTCAGGGTACCCTTAGATCGCAAACCACCCGGTTCCAAACCACCAAAATTTACCATTAGCAGCTAAAATGTACCATGGTAAATCACCATTTTTCACCACCATTTGGGATAATATGTTTTACTTATTCCAACCACCTTAAGCAAATCCAAGTATATGTGTGTATTAGGTACCCTCTGGCAAACGAACATAGCAACGGAACATGGACCCTTTGAAGATGTAGCCACGGTGATTCGTATGTTTATTTGGGCGTGAAAAAAGAACATCACTTCGATCGCACCGAGGTGGTGATTCATCGTGCCATCTTGGGCTCCATCGAACGGATGTCGGGGAAAGCACAGCGCATGGCATGATGGCTGGGGGAGAAGCAGGGCTGGTGATAGCTACGACAGCAACCAACAAATACTGTAATGATAACAACAACAACAACAACAACAACAACAACAACAACAACAACAACAACAACAACAACAACAACCCCAAAAAACTGCAGCAACAACAACAACAACAAGAAGAAGCAACAAGAACAACAAAAGATACACAAGAGTTACTGAGGTAGAGAGGTTGTTTAGATTATGGAAATTATGCAATATGTTGTTTGTTTATAGCAGGGAAATGCAAGAAATGCAGGTTAATTAACTATTAGTCATGATGATCATGATCATGATTATGATCAACCTGATGATAATGATGAGGATGATGATGATGATGATGATAACCAACCTGCCCCCAAACACCTCCATTACGTATGCAACTGCATGAAATTCACGACAGTTTGACTTTCATGTTTTGGGTTTGAAGTAAAACCCATCGCCAAATTTAGCTTACAGATTTGCGCGGGATGCATTGACAACGAGGTTTCATTTGGTGTCGTTTGTATCATTAGCTGATATGTTTGCCAAAATGTCTGTGATGACCAGAGCCGGTCTTTTACACTATCCCAGGAAGCCTGTTGATGAAAATAAACTTAGCAGAAAACATTTCCAACTGTTTATCCTTCTTGTTTGCCCCATCTTTTGACAAGTTCAATACCAATGATCTTAGGAAGGCTGCACTTGATTAATTCACTGCATTCAGAAAATCCCCTCATGAAGAGAATCAACATGTTGCATATAGAGACATCCGGCGACCAATCTGTGGGACATTGCTGTAGTTGGTACTGAAAGTTGGGTAGTCCATAATTCAGGATTGGTGAATCACAATAAAAGTCGCCTCCAAAAGGTTTGGTTTTTCGAAAGATCATTGTTCAAGGTCTATGTAAAGCTTCTAAGGTGTCATGTTCAGAGCTTGAAGCAGATGATTGGCTTGGGGGTCTCTTCTCTTTTGATTGAGATCAGCAATGTTTGTTTATGCTTTTAGTGATGCCGACTCTATATACTTGCACCTTTTCCATTGGCTGTGTTTCTCGCTATATAAACAAATGTCTCGTGGTTGGCTCACAGTTTGCCGGACGTGTCACTCCGCCAATATGTTTTCAGAGTTTTTATTTCTGCTCAAAGTCAACAAAAGTTGATGTGTACTATAGACCCTCCCTGAAACTAATATAGCACCTGGCTGGAAGCCTTCCCTCAAAGGAAAGGATTGTCTTCCAACCATCAATTTTCAGGTTCGAACATGTGATATAGTTTCAGGGAGAGCAGATAGGTTTTGAGACTACAATATGACAATATTGCACTCCCCAAAATTAACATCGACCCTAAAAAACGATGGTTTCCAATCCCATACCATCCACGTATCACATGGATGGCATGGGAATTGCAACCTGTAGACCAATCAACTGGACTCTCAAGGTCTGCAATTCTGATGGAACACTACGTTCGGATGCTTGAGCAGTTTGGGCGACGAGGAAGTTTCGATTCCGGTTGCAGGGTTTGGGTTTTGATTCCAAACAAGGCATTTGATATCACACCCAATTGAAAGGTGCAAGCAAACGCAGAAAACCTAAAAAGAAAAACATCACAAAAAGCAAACATCTATCCCATTTGAGGGGTAAGAAAAACTCCCCACGAAAGACTTTCCGACTTTCCGAGTTAGCAATGTCAAAACTCGGTGAAGGAATATGACAAGTCCTGGACAGGATTCGCCATGGGTGAACCAATTGGCCTCGCATTTCAGTCACTTCACCATGGAAATTTTGGAGCTTCTGCAGCTGTCTTTGCCGATGCTGCTAGCTCCCAGATTTCTTTCAGTAGAGGTTTTTCCTTTATGTCATTGGATTTTTGTTTGTTGGGCTTGTCTTCAAAACCTATGAATGAAACTTATTTGCTCCCTTCAAGTTTCATAAACATTGCCATTTTGGAAAGCTAGAATCTTTGCCCCCCCAAGCCTTGCAATAGACCTTGCTACCAGTGGTGTGAAGGGTGGCTACAAAGTTGGGTAGATTTAACAACATCTGCGCATGAAAGATGGATGAAACTACATGCTATGGACAGTTTTTGTGATCAAATTGTTTGATTCTCAGGTGATCTCATTCAATAGCGAACCATGGGGCGGTTAGAAATATACTGATCTCTCACGGTGGTGGTTTCAACAATTTGTTGATTTTACCCGGAAAATTTGGGGAAATCAAACAAACTGATTCATATTTTTTAGTTGGCGGGGTTGAAACCACCAACTAGAAACATGATTTGTTGATTTCAAGCACGTTGAACCATAAAGAAACCTCAGAAACCCCTGGTTCAACGATTTCTGGATGGTCGCTGGATTTGTTGATTTCCACAGGCTGGAAAATGGCCATTCTGGTTGTCCCCACGACAGGCGGGCGGGTCGGCTTGATGGCCATGTTGAGATCTGTGTTTCCTCCATGACCCTATGTATGAGCAAAACAAGTTCGGAATATGAATTGAATCAAAACTCAAGTGCAAAAATTCTTTGTGCAAATTCTCCATCTTTGGGCCAAAAAAACAACTAAATGTGGAACACAATTTGTTGTACTGGAAAATCACTGAACTAGCTACATGCACTTATACTCTCATCGTTTGTTTCTTTGTTGGTTTCGCCTTTGCTGCCCGCGTCAGGTACAGGTGGTGCCTGTTGGAACCCAGTTCAACGAGTATGCAGTTTGGGTTCGGAGAGTCTCAGCTTTTTGGGATTCCAGGTGAAGGTTTCAACGTTGACTTTTTTTGGTGGACAAAAAATAACCGTGAATTATGTCATGTACATTCAATGTGGTTGGTTGTTTGTGAATGTGTTGGTATTATAATATGTGTATATATATTTCTTGTATAATTGTGTATTGATACAAACTTGAAAAATATGTGCAATCTGTCTCAATATATTATTCCTCAAGCCAACCAAAAATTAGTCATTTAAAGACTAGAAAAGGTGTATAAGATTGCAACGCGAAACACACTTGTTTTTTGTCGGGTGTGGTGTGTATTGCTATGGGTCAACTTGGATAAACATCCCGACGTATCGAGACGAAAAAACAACAGAAAATTCTAGAGTCAATTGGACACTTGACTGCCCTTTAGATCTAAGAATGAATACTAGAGAAGAATAGTAAGGCCATCATGCAATAATTACAACAACAATGATGATGATAATGTTTGTCCCTCAATGTTTGAACATGTTCGAACGCAAAAATTGACAAGTTGTTTTCTTGAAAAAAACGTGCAAAACCTACTTCCCTTTCCTACTGTATAATATATTTTGCTACAAAATCATGGTAGTTTTGAGTATGTTGTTCATGATTCCTTGTTTTCGTTGGCAATATAATGAGCCTTGTGTTTCGAAGGGTTGAGCATCCCAATGTTTCTATCTGTACAAGGTGGGCCCCTTCACCAGGTACAGTATAAGCGGAGTGATGACCGACCCCTATAAATGGCCGAAAGTAAATGTCTTTTCGTGGGCTTATTTCACCTTACTTATAGGGGCCCCCATAGCTCCATTTATAACTGATTTCTTGGGCCATCCTTGTATGTTTTCTATTGGTCCCCAAGCCCAAACCCATCATCCCATGGTTGAGCATGAAACCGACTTTTGATTTTCTCCTGAAGGTGGAGCGCCAACTGCAAATTCATGGCTTCTATGCAGAGGCATGCTTGGTTTCACAAGTTCCATGAGATTTCCGGATGTTTTGATGTGTTAGGGGTTTAATTTGAAGGGAAGAAACATTGAAATGGTATGAAAACTGCTAGGGATCTTTCAAGATTCGAATTGATGACATGGAAGTGAGAATCACCTATCTAATTGTCAGCAATTGTTTCACTTTTGTTGTTTTTTTTCCATTTTTCTCTCCAAACATTTTCCAATTGAATACATTGACCCTCTTAGAAAGGTTCGCAAGATTAGACAATTCAATTTATAACGTTATTTCTTGAGATCTTTGACGCATCGTGTTCCTTCGTATAATTTGTACGACTCATTTGTCATTAAAAAACCAACCCATCAACATCGGTATTTGCATCCAATCCGTAGGCTGAGACGAGTGGCAAGACGTTGAACAAGAAGGCCCTTTACAAATCACGGCCGCCGTGATGGGTGTGATGTAACATTTGAGCCTTGATTCAGCCTTGATGGAATTTCCTCAAACCTCAAAAAAGACCTCAACAAAAACAGCAGAGGTCAGGTTTGGGGAGTTTGGGGGGGAAAATCAGATTTCTTTAGGATACGTTTTTGTAATAGACGTATAAATGAAAATGATCGAGAATGGTCCAATTTTTGCAAATGACAACAGTTCCGAACAAAATCCTAAAGGTCATTGTAAGGAGACATGTGGGTTTGCATTGTGAAACCTGTGTTTTGTTGTGCAACTATGTATGTGTCACGTATATGTACGAGTTATGTACGTAAGTATTAGATTAATGATTTGTTTGGATATTTCAGTTTGTTCATATCATCATAAGTTTACTAGTGTTTCATTATATATAATTTCATTATTGTACATTAATCAACATGTTCATCGTTCTAGTCTTAGTACTAACATCTTTATATGTGTTATGTTGTTTTATTTTTTTCATCCATTGGTCCATAGTCCAAAATATGTATACAAATCCCATAGGATCCATGTATGGTATATTTACCTACATTTACCATAAAATCAACCATTTATGTAGGAAAATATACCATACATGGATCCTATGGGAATATGTATACATTACAATATCATGATCCTTTTTTCTGCCAAAAAATCCTGCAACCTTTTGGTCCGTTTTCAGGTTCGCGAAGCGCAGTTGGCCAGTTGGAATTACGTCCGGTGACTTGAAACGCTAGGAGAGTCGCCAGGTGAGATGAGATCCACCTGACTATAGAAATACACATGGTGTGTTTATGCATGTAGGAGGTTCCAATCTTATATATACCTGTGTGATATTATGATATTTTAGAATATTTTAGAAATATACTGCAATTTACATTTGTATATCTATAAGATGTATATTATATACATAATATATAAATACGCATTCCCCCTATTGAACTCCATTTCTTGTCTACCTTTCACTCAGGTGGCCGTGGTGGGTGCTGAAGAGCAAAACGCCTTGTCCGTGAACTTGAGGTGGATCCTTTCACGGTGTTTTTTGGTTCTCTGAAAGGTGGATCAGTTTCATTGTGATCATATGAGCAGCAAGCAACAGCCCTGTTGATCCCCTAAACTAAATACGCCCTGGAAAATTAACATTTTGAACCTCAATTTTTCAGATAATGCAAAAGAAAATCATTTGAACCAAACCTCCATTATTAAGGGGGTCAAAATGGTACACTCCCTGAAACTAACATTTTCGCACCTGAAAATAGGCCATCCTTAAAGGGAAACGATCGTTTTCCAACCGTCCATTTTCAGGTGCGAACTGCTAGTTGTAGGGAGGGTACACCCTGAAAGTTTACATTTTGAACACCCAAGAATGGAGGTTTGGTTGAGATGATTTTCTTTTGCAAGTGTATGCGATCTTTAGGTTCACCAGCCGTTCATTTTCCAGGGCGTATTTTGTTGAGGGGATGAACGGATACCCAATGATATATGGAGATCGTTTCATACGCCATGAAATGAGGATTGCTATGAACCAACCAGTATTTCAAGGAATGTCAGAAGGTTTCTGAAAGCTGCTCATATCATCACTCACACCCTGAATCTTTACTATCACAACGTTGAACGGTTGTTTTGCAATCTGCAGTTTTCAATGGGCTATGTTAGTTTTGGAGGGTGTAAAGTGCAGATTAAGTACAAGAGATTTGCAGACTTACATATTGGCAAAGGCTTCCGCCTCCTTTGAAAACGTGCATCGAATCGTGGACGTGCAAAATGGCTATGTCCAAGATCTCAGACACAAAAACCCCTGGAAGATACTGAAAGGACCCTTCACCAACAGTTTCTGAAGGAGTTTTATTCTTTGTACCGCATAGCATCCATGTATTGTATATTTTACCGACATTTACCATAAAATCAACCATTCATGTAGGTAAATATACCAGTCCCATTGAGGGTATGGGCACAGGTTTGGGGAAGTTCTGGGGTATCTTCCCAGGGGCCCCCGTGAGCAAAATCATTGGTCAAGCAGTCTTGGGTTGTTACGAAGAGTTCCAATTCCATGTCGTTCTGACAATGGGGAACCGAAGAATTGAGTTAAAGAAAGCACAAAAGAAAAAACATCAAACCACCCAAGCAACCAAACCGGTACAAAACCAGCAAAACAACCCAACCAACCTCTCACCACTGGGCCCTATGAAAACGACTCCTGCCAGGGCCCGTGAATCTGAGAAACCACTGGGTGTCTTTTCTATTTTGGACTTCATTGCCAAGTTGGATTCCGAGCTCGGGACACCCGGGATTTTAGTTTCGGAAGACGCGGATGTTCGTTTGTGTCAAGCCTTGCACAAGCCTTGGAATTTGGGGTTTGAGTTTTGACGAATTGGTGAGGGAGTGATATCTCAAAAGCTCAAGATGTACAGACAGTAATGTATATAATATATATATACATTACATTATATATGCGTACATGTATATTTATCTATTGCATAACTGCAGCTAGTTGAATCATCCTCTCATCACAACGTAATTATTAGTGCTTCAATGTAACAATCTGATACCTACTTTGGGGTTTTACAGTTTCAATTAGCAACTGCGGCTCAGCTGGATGTTCCAGAATCGATCAGATACACAAAGAGATCAGATATAATGATCCCATTTAACCACATGTTGTTTGAGCACTTTTAGAGCAAAAAACACCGATGGTACTGATACCTGCTTAGTTTTTCGGGACATATGCTGGTGATGTGCAAGTTTGCTTGTTGGGTTTGCAAAGAGGTTCTCACCGGGAGGAATCCAACTTGAATTGTTGAAGACAACCCCTTAGGGCAACCCCCTTATAAACACAAGGGAAACCGGCCACCGGAAGCCCGAAAAAAACTCAGCTTGCAAGTTGGGTTTTACTCTACGGATTTATCACCAGGGTAGTGTTCAAAACCCTAGGTTGGTTGTGGGGGGATTGGTTTTTTTAAGCCAATATAAGATCCCAATACCATGAACCAATCAGTAGAATCATTTGGGTGGTGATTTCAAACATTTTTTATTTTCGCCCCTGGGGAAATGATCCAATTTGACTAATATTTTTCAGATGGGTTGGTTCAAACACCAACTAGTAATGGTTCATGTCCTAATCAAAGGTTTTGGTTTCGCTCACCCGGGTTTTCCATGGGAAAAACCTCGGAAAAACTGAGGGCCATGCCGAGTTCGCAGCCCTTGCGACAGTTTGAGGTTGGAGGTTTTTTTTGGGCTTCCAACCCTCCCGAAGTGCCGAACCTCCAAGCAAAAATGGGGGGGTAAGTGTTGGGTGGCAAGGGAATTGAAAACAGAAGGCTTTGTTAATTTTGCTTGATAATTATCTTGGTGGAAGTCAGATTCGAGATTTTTTAGGGGTTTTGCGGGAAGAGATATGACAAATGATCCGTAGCTTGGAAGCAAGTTTGCCTGCGATACAAACCATGTCTTCAGGCCTACCATACAAGTTCACTGTTGTATACTGGAGTTTGCACTACCTACTTCTGGCCAGGCGCAACATTTAAGAAGCATTTCTGCAATTGGAATTTTGATGAAATTTGTCCCCGTATTTGGGTAGACCATTCTTGTTGAAACTCGGTACTTTCCTCAATGTCTCCTGTTCAAAAAGATTTCCAGATTCAAAATAGATTTATGGGATGGTCTTGTAAATACTAGATGTCTATCGATGTTTTGGCTTGCATTAAATATTAAACTAACCCTTCCATGGAGCGTGTGCGGATTTGAGATCTTAACTTTGCCCTTCCACAAGCAAAGGAAAAAAACATCTTCAGATATCACACCCCTAAAAGTCTGAGAGTCATGACTTACATTTATTCTAAAGGTTAAACAAGTATACCCCAGCTGAATTCAAAGTCACCTTTTTTTTTTGCCTAGTTGAAAGTCACTTAACCTTTGAAAGGGTCCCGTTTTCACCATCCAAAAAAGGTCACAAAGAATTGCCCGGCCATGCTTGTTTTTTGATGAACATCGTTGGCGTTGTCACTACCACCAAGCCAGTTCTCCAGGCCTTCCAAGGACGTTTGCCTGCGGAGCCCAAGAAAACGTCACTGGGGCTTTGGAGATATCGTGGCACAACAAGCGTTGTTGTTGTTGTGGTGGTGATTTGGTTGGGGTTGGCAGAATGGCAAAAGAAACAGTTGCATATTTTGTTGGTCAAATTCCAGGTTCGTGAAAATTCGTTAGGTTTCACTGTAACTTTGAAGGATATGATAATATCGCTGGATGATTTTCCAAAGCAGATGGGGTGTGACAGGTAATAGTTTGCAGATTTTGCAGATTTCGGAAATATAAAGCTACCAAGGAAGTTAGTAAGTAGTGAGTAAGTTGTTTTACAACCTACTTAGGGGACTTACAACCTACTTATATCTACTTATATAGGGGTTATAACTCATTTACTAAGTACCATGGACATTCCAGTACAGTATATTATCCTCGTGTTGAACGACTCACGACTCCAAGTCGTCCATGGGTTGGTTTGAAATCAAACCCACTGACTCCAAACGGCTGACCGGCTGACCCCTGACAAGAACCCACCCAAGGACCATCCCCGAACCACAAGCTCCTGCCAAGCCCGTGAAGTGCGGGAACCCAACGCAGCTTGGACGACGGGACGTAGCAGCGACCCAGGGTGAGTTGTGTTTTGCAAGCATGTTCAACAGCGGTTGCTTCACGAATCGGGATTTCCATGTCTTGAATTTCAGAAGTGTAGTGCAGGATAGAACGATTTGGTATAGTTGAGCACCTTTGGAATTAAAAACACCTATCACATGATATTATGTATGAGGTTCATTCTTTGACAGGAAACTCAACCTTAACAAATGTTTGGGCCGGGCTGAAAGAATGCTGGATTTTTCTAAAGCCTGGTTAACCAGTCAGTTCCTCGAAAATCCAGAAAATTGGGATGTTTTCAAAACCTGATATTATAATGTGATAGACTATACCAACAAGTATCAACTGGTGGGTCAACTGGTGATCGCCGGATTTCTGAACCATCAAAATTTTTGTCGGAGTTTGAAAACTACAAGAGGGTGACCTGGGTTCACCTGGTTCACGACCTTCAGAAATGGCGACGGAGTGATTTTGCGCCAATGCAGATTTAATAAACAGCACCCTTGTTGGGACCCCTCGACTTTAAAGAAGGTCAAACCATCACCAAGGACTTTGCATGCTTGGATATAGAATAGATTATTGATGGAAACTAACCGTTCGCCCCAGAATCACTTGGGTTGGAAGATGAATTGTTTTTCGGGGCTCAGTCAGGTTTTACCTCACGGGGTCGGTAGACATCTCCACCATCCTTGACTGTTGCAAGGCCAGCATTCCAAAAGCAAGGTTCTTTGCAGTTGAGAAAAGCAGTCACTTGGACCACAGTGATTTGGTCATACAACAAACACAGCATCTCTTGGTGTTTAGTGTTTGTTTAGTGTTTTGTTCTTGAAGAATTCAATATTGAAATGCATATTAACATACTGTAATTGTATATGTCTCTATATATAACATACTGTTTATTTCAAATAAAGAACATCTTGAATCTTCAATATTTGCATGTTGACTTGTATGGGGGGGTGGATGGGATAGGTTTTTCGGATGTGTTGGGTTGATACCTTTGGTATTTTTTTCTTAGCTGCACCACTGCTCCAAACCAAAAAAAATCCAACTAGGTGGATCCCAAAAAAAGTTGTTCAACAAGACTAACCTCTGATCACTGGGGTGGTAAACATCTAATATCATAGCTTGAGGGTTCAGATTTTTTCTTGGTTTTTACCCCTTTGAAATTGGGAGAAGTAATGCATCTATGGATATATTTTAGGTTGAACAAAGAAAAACATCCCACTCTTCTTGATTTTGAGAAGTTTCCAAACAGTAACACCAGATGAATGGATTCACAACTGTCCTTCTCAATTGAGTTCTTCGTTCTTCCAGGACTTTTTTGGGCCATGAAGTCAACAAAACAGCCGATGGTTGGCTTAGGCTTGGCAGTGATAGCAGGGTAGTTTGATTGTTAGAGCGGAGCTCTTAAATCAAACTACCGGAAAACCTCTAGTGAAATACTATACGCCAACAAAAGGAAATTATCTCGTATACTCCCCCCTTCATTCAGTCGTTTTATTTTGGTTAGGGTGCAAATTATGAATCCAGGGAGCATCTTTATGAAACAAAAAGAATCCAGCGCAAAATCGATCGCTGGAAAATCGCTGCCATTTTTCAGTCAATGAATTGCAGCGGGAACCGGGAATCGCATCCAACAACTGTAGTGAATCAAATTCCCGGCCTTTTTTTTCAGGTGTAAAACTAATTTGGCCAATTGGCTAAACTTTAAAACTTTTTGGGATTACAGCTTATATACATCTTTAGTAGGGAAAATAAAGTTCAGACTTTTATTTCAGGGTTCAACTCGCTAAGTGAGAAAAAGCGTAAATAACAACCAGCTTTGGGTTCAAGGAAGAACACCGAAAACTATACCGGAAAAACAAAAAACAAATATCGAGTTGTGCTGAGCTGCCAGCGACTTTTCAGGGGGATGTCCCTGTTTGAAGGTGGCCCCTGAGGTAAGAGGTCACGACTCCTACCCCCAAAGAGGTTACCACCCACAGCAGATGCCGCGATGCCCCCAAATAATTGATGCTTATAATCGGCTCCCATAGGGACCACAGTTTGAATCCAAGATAACCGGTGGTTGTTTTCAATGAGCCGACTTATCAAATTTGTCATGTTTTTTTTCAGGTTTTTCAAGGTCTTTAGGGATTGAAGGAGATTCCCACAGATGCCATATATGATGCCACCCCGGACTAAGAGTTGCAGGATTCAGGATGTTGAGTTTGAGATACTTTTAAACCCAGGGCTGATACCCTGTTACCAATGGGCAGATGCCGAAACCAACAAATACAGCGTTCCGGCCTTTCTCAGGCAAGTGACAAGTTTGCTGCGCTGTGCGTGGATGACGACGTGGAGGCATGATGGCAACCCCCGGATTTTGCATGTTTCTTTCTACCAGAATGGTGAGTCATAGCCGAAATAGCGGAATATCCAAAACGTTACCTGGAAGATTTGCAGCTTCACATGAAATCTTCAAGTTTTCACTGTTTTGACTTCCATTGACTGCTTCTCCCCATTCTGGGGAAGGACAAAGATACAGTTTAAAGAACATGTGGGTCACCAATGATGCTGAGTCATCTTTTAATCAGTCGTTTTAACCATTTCTTTGGGCACCAAAAAAACAAAACATGCTTTTGGGAGGGTGGCTTTTGAAAGAATGAATGATATATATTAATGTACATCTCCATTCCATTGATTTGCCTGTTCTTGTGATTGTTCCTTTAATGTTTAAATGTTTTTCTTTCAAACTAATTCCACTTGCTATCATCCAACCATGACCCTCTAGTAGACATTTGATCCATTTCAGGATTCGTCGTTTTGGTTTTAAAACTCCAGGCCTTCCTCGAAAGCCATCCATATGTCAAAGGCTTTGAGCTCCAAACTCAGAATTTTGACCATCCATTGGAAGTGGCGGGTGGCCTACCAGGTAGCATCCACCGGTGATTTGTGGGTGGGAACTTGGACCTATACCAAAACCCTAAGTTGGAGCTGAAACCCAACCATGGTGGTTGGAATTGATGGTATGGATGAAATCTCAAGTTCCCGTATTGAAAATCAATAAACAAAATGTCATGCACTATCATTTGAATAGATTTTGAAGTTTTCTTGCGGGTTGGAATTTCACTCACCAGGCGGTTATTGTGACACGGTTTTTGTTGGATTGTTTAGAATCTGTCATAAGCCAAGAATCGATCAATCTCATTCACTTTGTGTTTTTGTTTGTCTCCAATCTTAGATTTGCTAGGCTTCTAAGCTGCTTTTCGTCACAGTAAATATTTCAATCCTCCAAGCATGGCACACTCTGTTTCGCCCATCGTTGCCATCCCCCAAGGCCGAGTCATGCAGATGCGGAGCTCTTTGAACAACTCTCGGAGTTTCTTCTTTTTGCAACAAAACGGGACTTTGGTGGAGAGATTTTCCTCAAAATCTATTTTTTTTCCTGGAGAAAAACGCCGTTGTGACGTTTGGTTAAGTTTCATGAATCAACGAAAAAAACAAAAGCAGACTGCCAGTTTGCCCAACAAAAAAGCATCCACTAAAACTCAACTCTCAAACCTAGATTCTTTCAAGTGGTTCAACATGATTCAGCCACCCAAACAAAAGCCTGTTCAAAAACGAATCAACTCTTAACAAAAACTGCTTTTCAGATTGATTTTGACATTGCCTTGTATCGGGATTTTAAAACATCTGAACCGAAGAAAGCAACCATCTAAAGACCATCCCCCAGTTTCCATTGCTTCAGTCCACAACCGAAATATAACGAGACAAAAACCATAGAAAGTTCTTTTCATGCCAAAGGGTGACTATGGACTTCACCAAAAAGAAACCTTGAAAACACGACTGTCACACCAAAAATCGGGCCGGTCAGACGTGATAGACTGCTACTGAAAAAAAAGCTTGGCACCTGTCTTTCGAATGATGGACCAGGATGAGCACTTCAATATGAGTCCGTTTTGGCCAAAAAAGAGAACAATTGAACTTCAAAAAGAAAAAACGTCAACCATCATCAACCCATTAATTGACCAACCTTCCAGCCTTCAACCCATTGATTGACCAACCTTCAACATACATGGGTTTTTTCCAGCCTTGATACCATTGAAACTCACCATGAAACTCCCGGAAACGCCATAAGGTCTGGCCTGCGAGAAACGCCCAATTTGAGGCATCACCAGAGTTGGGCACCAGGGGAAGGGTGGAAGGCTGTTGTATCAAGAAATCAAAGAAGGAGACTAATTCATAGTGTACGCAATAAGGCCTATAACTATAGGTGGTGGTTTCAAATGATATATTCTCATTTGAAAGTTGTCAATTTGTCTATTTGATTTATTGATCTTTGTTAGTTTTACCCCTACTTGGGGAAAGGATCCATTTTGACCTATCGTTTTTTCGGATGGGTGGCTAGGGAGGCCAAACATCGCGTCCTACCGGAACCCGGTAATACATACTTCAGTCCGTGTCATTGAGACAAGCATTCATTTGATGTTTTTTTTTGTGTTGTGAGAGATGTTTGGTCTCGTTGCCTTCGGGCTTCACAGGGCGGGTGCTTTTGCTTGTTGAAAAGGAACCCGCCTGGCTTTGTATTGTGTTTTTTTGCAGCATTTGACAGGATATTTGCCTAATAGAGATCTCCCATCACCTGTGGTCAGTGAAGGCAAGATGGATCCTCTACAGCAGATATGGATAATTAAGAGGTCAATATTCTCTTCCTTCCATAGCTTCAATGGGAGTCAAACAAAGAGATGTGAAATAGAGAAACTTATCCACATTTTGGAGTTGCATGTTTTTTCATTGATCCATAATTTTCTTCGGAGCAACGGTGTTTAGATATCGATGTAATTATATATAATCATACTGAATCAGGAGTCACTAGCTAAAGATCCTCCTGTAGATGGGATCTTTTAAATCACTTCGGATGGTAACCACCGATGAATTCACCAATCGGCTTCAAACCCACTGGCGGAAGGCGCTGGTTTGATCATGTGGGATCTTTCCCAAGCACGGAACGCGCGGGGCCCCACCCAACACCAGTGAAGTAAAGAAATGATGGGAACAAAGAAGATATGGCAAAAGAAATGACAAACCTTCTAATCCGACACTTCTTCTACTGTCTCCCTTTTAGGTGCCAGTGTTCACGTAGACCTAGTCTAGTAGGTACGTGATTGACCACAAACAGTTTACGTTGTATCAATATATAACACTGAGCAGCAGGAACTTGTAAATGTATGTGCTTTGGCTGACCATCTCCCACTAGAAATATGCAGACTCTTTTTCATCATGTCTGTGCACTTATGGCGACAAGAATCTGCTTGAAGATGATGGCACTTTTGATGGGTTAATTTGGCACAAACTGGTTGATGGAACCTCTACCTCGTGTAGCCACAGTGATTTCAATGGAAGAAATCACCTCTAGGACCCTAAAAATCCCTTGAGTCCATTGAAATTTGGAGAATCTCCGACACTACAAAAATTGCCATAATCTGATGGTTTCATGGTATGAAATTTGCCAACCTGAATCACTTAATTTTGGAGAATCCATATTTTAAGGTTGCAAAGATTTTTTTCCATCCATACATGTACATGTCTTCTACATGACTTCACATCCATAAGAAAAGCAAATTGACAACTTAAAGGTCACCTCAACAGGAGTTTTTAAAAACACGTAAGTATCTAGTACGTACAGTTTAATGCAATATGTACATCACCTGGTTGGAGGTTTCAACGATGTTTTTCTTTTCATCCCTATTTGGGGAAGATTTTCAATTTGACTAATGTTTTTCAGATGGGTTGAAACCACCAACTAGAATATGTACATCACTAATATATGCGTTTGAATTCTAGTTTGATATGCATTGCTGCATAGTTATTTCATAGTGTAGTTTTGTGTATCTGAAGAAAAGAACTGCTCTTTTTTTGAAAAAGATCTATACCCAAAGGTTCCATGCATGGTATATATTTACCTAACATTTACCATAAGATTCAACTAAATTAGATATACCGTTCCCATGGAGATCCTATGGGATATACATATTCCGTTCATCATTCCTCAGGAGCGCAATGGGTGAAAGCCTGAGCTAATCAAAACTCTCTAAAAGGTGCTAGCCATGCGATGCTGGGGTCGTGTTTTGGTGGAACAAAAAACCAACGAAACTCAAGGGAAAATGTATCATCTATTGGCTTATGAAAACCATTGGTTTCCCTTCAAAGTCGGCCTTATTAAGCCCATGGAAAATCCATGGAAAAGGCCGTACAAAAAGGGTGGTGGCAACTCAAATATTTTTTGGAATTTTCAGCAAAGGAAACATTGGGTTTCAATGATCCAATTTGACGAATCTATTCTTCCAAATGGGTTGCTAGAATCCACCAACTAGTCATTTGTTGACCAAGAAATATTTGGCATTTCTTATTGATATCGAAAAAGATGATCCTTTCAAGAAAGATGAAGGTCGAAAGTTTCAAGTCTCTGGGCTGAAAACCATTTTTTCACGAGGCTGCAGCTATGCAATGTCAGATTCGCAAGCAAAAAAGACACACAAAAACAGCAATCAAAGATAATCAAAGAGCTTCCCACCCAGCCGTCATAGCAAGAAAGCCAAAAAGTATCAGCACTTTTAAAGTGCTGTGAAGTGTTACAGTTGGCTGCCTTTGTACAGCTTAAGCGGAGGAAAAAAAACAGAGTTGGCTGCCTGATTAGCAGTGTCTATAAACACATCATTGCATTGTATTGGAAAGTTTGGAACTTGATGTGGTACAAACATGTGCAAATCTTCCAAGTTCAAGAAACATTGTGTAAGGAACAATTGGTGAAGCAGACAACAAATATGTCATTTTTTGTTGCCTACAATAGTATATCCAGTAAAAAAGATGACAGTGATCTATGCAGATATCGTTTTGAGAAGACTCTCATGGTTCATTTGTTGCATCGGGACATTAGGATGACATGATGGGGTGGAGCTTGCTGAAAATTTCCCCGACTGAGATTTACTCTGTTCACTAGATTTCACAGACAGTTCCTATGATTTCCGTCATTTTCGGCGACATCAATTATCAATTTCTATATAACGCTTGCTGATCCTCATGTGATTTTCAGAAAATCTGACTAGTTGCCCAGTTATACGATGTACAACTACTGACCGGCCAGTAGGGGATCACCTCAGACTCAGCGATGAGAAAGCCTATATCTAGAATCCTCGTTTCCGTGGAGCATTGCTTTATTTATCCACTGCTCGTTTCAATGGAATGGTGTACGAAAAATGAGTTATTGTTTGCCAATAGTTGCTGTAAATGATTACAACTGGTAACTGTTATTTGCAAATGTGGAAGCTTAACCTTCGTACATATCGCCTGCAACTTGGTTTTAGAACATATGTGTAGCAGATATTTCGCTCATTGCCTTCTTGATTTTCTTCACCAAGCAGATGTAGAAGATTGCAAAGAATCCGAAGGACAGTCAGCATGATGGTCCTTGCATGTGGTACCCACATCAAATTGGTGCAAGACTTTGTGGAGCAGATTCGCCTTATCTGAGATACATATATCGACCTGCCATGTTTCCAAGTATTTGAATGTTGTAGCTTTTCCTGACTTCTCAGGCCACGATTGATTGTGATTTGAAACCCTTAAACAGGTTTCAGCATCTTTTGAAGGAAAGGGAGTCAGCCATTATCCAGCCAACCGTTTCATTTACAAAACTCCAGTCACTCCGATATTGCTTGGAAAAGTCTGTTGTTTTCTTGGCAAATTTGACTGCCAACGATCGAGCAAAGAGTTGTTTCAAAAAAAGTGGACAAGCATCATTGATTTCCCATCCCACCAGCCACACATACTTAAGACTTAAGACACTTGCCATTTCATGTTTCAAAGAAAAACATTAAAAAATTGTGTGGCTCTCGTACCCCCACCGTTTTTGGCAAAACAAAAAAGATAGCACAACCCACAACCGTTGCAACCGTGAACCACAACCAGCCCCAAGTCGTGGCGCGCCGTTGAACCAACAGCTAAAACATGGTGGCTTCTACCGACAAGCTGCTGGAAGAGGAGGCCATCGTGGCTTTAAGGAGGAAAGTTTTTGATACAGATATTATATACAATAAACATACAGACATGTTCCAAGAAATTTGATTCGATCTTTTTTATAATTAATCAGCAAATAGAAGATATAGTTGTTGGTTTTCTACATTGGTATATCAAGATTGTTTGTATAAAGAAAAGTGATTTCATCAGAAATTCCAAGGAGTTCTGTTGAGACCTATATACATTCAGATGCGAGTTACTTGAACTGACTTGAAGTGACTTGAATCCCCTCGGCGGGAAACATCAGCAACTATCAACTGCGATTTTAATTGATCTCCGGATGACCTTTGTAGGGATTAAATATTACACTAGGTGGTGGTTTCAAACATTTTTTATATTCACCCCTATTTGGGGAAGATTTCCAAGTTGACTCATATTTTTCAAAGGGGTTGAAACCACCAACTAGTACATCATTGGTTTCCGAAATTTGGCACTCACCACCTTGGAAAAAGGTCTAGAAACTTGGACCAAGGAATGTTTGTTTTTTACAGTCGCAAAAGCTACTAACAGGAACTGGTGACTTGGGGTGAAGCATCGACAGTAGCCTACAATAAGGTTGTTTCTGAAATGTTCGACATTAATGATATTATGAATGTGAAAACTCAGGGGGAATGCATGGAACACAAGCACAATATGGCCCATGAAGCAAATTCTTTGATTACTGAGTATAGCACACTGGAATCGCTACACAATTTCCACTCTACAAAATTGTATGATATCCTTTCATTTTTCAAAGCACGTTGAACGTTTGAGAGACTTGAAGGAGTGTTTTCTTTATTTTTTCCTTGGTGTTTTAGGAAATTGGTTCCTCCCCATTTCTTTGTTCCAACAAAATATTCCAATGATGGGAAGCAAGAAAACGTTCCACAATTTCAGCCGTTTCACCCACTAAAAGCACCTGAGCAAAAAAAACAACCTAGTTGTTTAGGGATTATAATACACAATTATTTGGTGATTATAAATCCTAAGGATCCCTATGAAACAACCAGGATTCAATGGAAAGTAAGGCCATTCTTTTTTTTGTGGCTCACCTCAGGATGGTCCATGTGGCACCTATTGTAGTGAACTTCTTCATCACACCTCGGTGGTGTTTACCGATGAAGGCGGCAATGCGCCGACCTCCTGGCGAATTCGACCACTTCACCCCTTCCAACCCTAAAAGATGGTATCAATTTTTGTTGAAAGCAGGAATTCCCGTAAAAAATTGGGATAAGGCTATTGGATATATTTTTGAATGTGTATACACCCGAAGACTAAGGAGGGGCTGTTTTTTTAGTATGTTTGTGTTTGTTTGAAAAACCCTGAAATTTCACAAATCTGTTATTACAGTTCTTCATTGTGTCAATCAAGATTTTAGGGGTTTTAAACCTCATGTTTACAAATGTTTTACTGTTTTTTTTTAACGTTCAGACACAGTTTTGCACATTTTGATATGAAAAGGTCAACCAGATGATACCTTACAACCTCAAAATACATATAAATGTGTTTTCAATGTATTCATCTAAGTATAACTTGGGATGTTCCAACAATCCAAGTAACAGTGGCCCGTTTTTCAGCCATCATTCGATTGGATCGGGGAGAACTCGTCGCATCTCAAGTCACTGCTTTAAAAAAACTGGAGATCCGAAAGAACCCAGCAAAAAAAAACAGAGTCAAACTAATAGACTGATTCTTTCTTAGGAGGCTCCTCCATTATTCTGAGGAGAAATTCAGATTTCTTTGGTATATGTATAATGTATATAGGGTGAGTTTTTTTGAAATGCTACCTACCACCTATTACAGGGTTCCCAGGAAACAACCATTGATTTTGGTGCTTCAATCCTACAATCGCGCATTTTTGTTGCTCCAGCAGGTGGCGCATCTGTGAGTACGAGTACTTTGAATTTAGTGCCGTGGTGAAATCTCGATGTAGGTGTTTCCAAAAATAGGGGTATACCCTAAAATGGATGATTTATAATGGAAAACTATATTAAAATGGATGATTTGGGGGGAAAACCCACTATTTTTGGAAACATCCATGTGATCTTGGTGAAATGCCAGAAAAACACTGGTAATCAGCATAATTTCTCTCAGGGAAATGATTTCGAAGGGATTTGTTTCTTTTTAGGGATCATTGTTAAATGCCACCCATATCTTTTTGGGGGGGGAACCAAATTGATTGCGAATGTACTTGATTGATTTTTGAGGGATTTGCCGGCAAAAGTCATGCATTGTTTGGGTTGTGTGGTACAATGACCCATGTTAAAGTATCCGTGTTGAAAGGAAAGATTTGAATGAATGTCATATTCGGAAGATTTGAATGAAAGATTGTCGTTAGTTTCATGTTTGGAGGAATATGCCCAGTATATCAAGCCGGTACAGTGTATATACTCTCGGTAGTGGTTCTATTTTTTGCCCCTACTTGGGGAAAGGATCTGTTTTGCCTTATAGTTTTGAGATTGGGTGCGTAACCACCACCTACATAAATATAGTTTTGCACAGTTAGCGTCTTTCGAATGCACACGCATTCTGATTCTGGGGGGTTTTGACTTCCCTGGCGTCCCGAACATGGCGACCAGTGGCCCACGTCAACATCAGCACGCCCCATAGACGGATGGGACGCCTATGTGGCCCACTGCGAGAGCTTGTGTCGCAGTGCAGGTCAGAGGCGAATTAACAATGCAGGGCTTTCAGTTTATTAAATATACCCTCCTTTCAAAACTAACTAACAGCCCCTGAAAAATGAAGGTTGGAAGACAAGCCTTTCCTTTTAGGGGCCCGGCCGGCCTATTTTCAGGGGCGAACCGCCAAATTTTCAGGGAAGGTACCCCCAAAAGATTAGCGGCCACTGAACCCTCAAGCCTTCATAGACGTCAAGATGCAGGTTCTGTCCACCATTGGTGTGGGTGCCTTAACGTTGCCCTACACCACTGCCACCATTGGATATGGCCAGTGCCCTTGATCTAAAGTGAAATGTGTCGGTTGAAGGGTCAAGAAAGTGGATTGGTATATGGGGTGTTTTTGTTAATTTTGTAGGCAAATATCAGTGTTTCATGCGTCGAATTGGCGTATGTTATTTGCCTTTTTCAAATGTGGGTGTTTAATGTTTCCGATGGGAAATTTTACCAAGATAGAAATGTTCAACCAGAAATTTAGACACAAGTACAATGATGATGAATCCAAAAACATCATTTTCTCAGTTATGTCTTAATCTTGTTTTCAGTTCAATGATGTTTCCATGTTAACGTTGCGATTCCTGGAGTCGGGTTCCGGAACGCGATGGTAATTTGCGATGTAGCAATCACTTGGCAACAGTCACGGTTGTGGCTCGGCTCCTGGTTGATATCATGAAATACTAGGTGGTGGTTTCAAATATTTTTATTTTCACCCCGAAAATTGGGGAAGATGAACCCAATTTGACTCATATGTTTCAGATGGGTTGGTTCAACCACCACACCAGAATATCTTGCCATAGACGATTGGGTGTATCCCATTGATCCTATGTGTTCCCAACGACCGTTGAATGGACGGCGCCTTGGGGTGACCGACATGTCAACTGGATTTGACCTTTGGATGCCGTTGCGCAGTGAAATGTTGAAGATGAAAGACTCCAAATTACACCTGACCTGAGTGTTTTTTTGGAACTTCAAGGTTTAAGAAATCGATTTAAAAAGAAAACAAGGAGAGAAATCATATACTGTCTATATAGTATATTTATTCAACATAGGCCTTTATTTCAAAAATAACATTAAATAAAGTATATACACATGTTTGTTTAATTGTTTACCTCCGAGAAAAGAGTTCTCCAAGTTTGACTCATGTTCTTTTGCAAAGTTTTTTGTTCACAAAGCCCACCTTTTGGTTGAACTGTATGGATGGCTCACTTCAACCCAATATATACACAAATCATGAGATCATAGGCTCCATTTCGCTGAAAAGGATGCCGAAATACCAAACCTGGCACAATTTCATACAATTTCTACCCAAAAGAAAAGAGGAGTTGACAAAGGAGGTGAATATTATTCATTATTCAATTTGTTTGGGACAAAGAGTTTTTGGAGATTTCGGAGTGGTGTTGTTCAGAACTTTTTCCAATACTTAATGGAGAAACTCTCACAACTGGCCCATGCGGACGGCCCAAAGGCCCAAAACAGTTTTTTGAAAGAGGTCAGGGGTACTTGTTGTTGAATTTGGCTTCTTAACTTTTTAATTTACATAATTCCAATTTACCCGTCAAGGGAACAGACATCGCAAAGGGAACAACTGAATTTTCAAAGTTTTCCAAGAATCACAGCCTGAAACGAAAGACAAAAAACAGGTCTTTGGTTTTGCTGTTGACATTCTTCTTGGTGAGCGTCTACAACCTTTACCTGCTGGACTGCTTGAAGTGATTTGGCTTTTGCCGAGTGGTTCCAACATTCCAAAGTTAGGCTGCACCCCCACAGTGTTGGGGATTGCCACAGAAAGGGTTATCATTTTGACACTGAAACACGTGGTTGCAAGATGCTGTATTGTAAAGAAACATGTTCATGTACATATACAGCACATACACGTTTTTTGAAAGTATACATGTATAGATGTATACGTATTTAAATGTATATACATAAACATTTATAGATATATATATATATAATATACATAAACATAAACATCACATATGTCACATACGCATATATTTACATACAATATAGCTACATCAATGTATGTACATATAAATCCCACAAGGATGGCCCTCAGGCTCAGTGACTGAGAGGCAAAACCAGTCAATTTCGAGGGGAAACGTCCTCATCAAGCCATATTCAAAATGCCAGATGTTGTTCATTTTTAAATGTGTGTTTAACATGAATGTCTCATTGCCATGCCATGCCATGGTTTGTTTCTCACACCATTTCTGATGTTGACATCAAACAATGCTCCAGTCCGTTTGGCAGGACTTTATCTGCAGATCTCCCAATTGCAGCGGTGCAAAGCCACATTGGTTGCATACATGTCATGTTGCCAGAGTTGTGTTTTATGCAGGCAAGTTTGATGGGTTTAATGGAAAGTTGGCAAACTACTCTCACTAGCATCATCATACATCATCATATATCATCATATATCATCATATCATCATCATCATCATCATCATCATCATCATCATCATCATCATCATCATCATCATCATCATCATCCTCGTCGTCATCATCATCATCTTCATCATGTTCATCATCATCATTATCATCATCATCCTCGTCATCATCACCATCACCATCATCATCATCATCATCATCATTGTAATTGTCATCATCATCATTGTCATAGTATATCAGCACCATCATCATCATCGTCATCGTCATGGTCATCGTCCTCCTCCTCATCATCATTATCATCATCATAATAAAAATGATAATAATCATCGTCCTCATTCTCCTCATTATCATCATCATCATTGTGTTTTTTGCATGTTTCTCTGATCATCACAAAGTGCCTTCGCACGTATTGTTTCCCATCAACAACAACAACATCATTGAGGTCGTACGCGGCGGTGGTATCAGCTGTGCTGGGTCAAACTGGTGCGTGTCATGGTTGCGAGAGACTTTCATCCTTCATAGATATGTTTTTTTGGATGTTTCAAAATCTGATCTACTTTTCTTCCATGGTGAATTGCCATTTGAGCAGAATGGTCTGCAATGTTTCCAATCATCCGCAAACAAATCTATAGGGATTGCGAATTTTATATTTTTATATTTGCAAATGAAAACTTAGGAATCAGCATGGCTCCAACTCAAACATGATATCATGCTCCAAGAGTGATCATCTTATGGCACATTCCTTTGAACTTTGAACAGTTATTTTATCAATTTGTTTTCCAATTTGTGTTCAGTAGTTCTCAATTGATGTTTTTTTTTCTACAGTAATATCTACCAATATTTGTGTTGTATGGTTTTTTGTTTTATCAAATACTGGATGTGCTTCCGAACGAATCCGGGGATCCACGTTGTCCATCGATTTCGGACCGCAAAAAAGTCCTCCGGTCTTGGAGCAAGGAGTTACTGTATCCCATTGTAGGCTTGTAGATTTGTAGACCCCAACATCATACCCAGCAAATATGTTTCATGATTTCTTGCCTAAACATCTTGTTTTTTTCTTTTTAATCTATCTATTTTTTAATTTCATTTATCCTATGTTTCCTTGCTTTTGGAATGTGTTGTCTTGTTGTAATTTGCTAAGGTATGGTTTGGAAGCATTTATGTTGCTCTACTCCTTTGGTCTGTCTGTCAGCTACATGGGCGTGATTGGTTCAGAAGTCAATGTGCTGGCACAGCTGATGGGTGGAGATGAGGCGATCTCACAGGCCCGGTTGATGTGATGAAACCTGGAGGATCCTGAGGATCCTGTTGTTTCTGGAACCTGTTTTGTTGGTTTAGCGAAATTGAGATTACGTCACCCAATGTAGTCATGTTCGACACATCACCGGTGTCGGAGAAAGAACATGGGCGTAGTAGGTGTGGTATGACTACTTCTTGTTAAGTGAGTGTTGTTGTCGCTAGAATCAAACAAATCGCAGGAGTTAAGGCTCAGAACCTGTGTTACAAGTTTTGTTTGTATGAAATTTTTGAAACAACATCCATGAAGTATTGCATTGCTGCTTGATCTGTGGAGGGTCATTATGATGGCATAGTTTTCTCCTTTCCATATTTTCAAATGACTTGAGGCTGATCTCATCACACTTGTGGCCATTTTGGTTGTTCTACCTTTATCACTGCTACCGGACTGCCTGGGGATCGTTGAAACTGGAGGAAGGAAAAGATTCCGGAAAGGGGAAAACACTTATTTTGTGCTTTGAAATTGTACCACGTTGTGCTATAATTTACAAAAAAACGAAAACATGTGCGTCAAAATGGGGAAAAAACACAAGCATGAACCAAATCCATCCGCAACAAATGTTTTCGGGGCGACATTGTGCACAATTCCTATGCTACGAATGGCAGAATCTGCTAACAAACTCTTGGGGTAAACAACCATTTTGGTTACACAGCAATTTAAGCACAGAAAACCCAGCAATTTGAGGAGCAACTCCGAGACTCCTGGTACTTTTGATTGATTAAATGTTTGGGTGCATCAAAAAGAATCACTAATTCATCACTATCAATAGCTGTCAAACGGGAGATTGATGGGACTTCAACAGCATTCGCCGCTTGTAGAAATGTACCCAAAATTGCCACCATGTATTTGGCTCGATATACACTTTGAACATACATAAATTTAGGGAATATGGGATACATGCTATGATGCGAAATATACCAAAAAAATGTTTTTGTTTTCCTTATCTTCTTTGTTCTTATCTAATTATGGAATTTCATGAGATCTGTGTTTTCTGATGTTTGTTTTTTTGTTGGCATAGGCCATGGACCCATGTTCCCAGATGCCTGCTGTACCAAAACCCCTAAAAACCCAGAAAGGCACATAAGAGCATGATCTTTGTCAGTTCAAAGTTTTCTTTTATATAGTTGCTGAAATGTATCAATCTCCACCATATATGGATCCTCACTGTTCCCTTCTTCCCCCAAGCCCTAAAGGATGCGCTTCTACGGATGTCTGGTGCTGTGGGTACGGTGTGTATGATTCTTACCACCGTGTCTTGGTTCAGCATCATCACTGGAGTCAACCCCAAGTCGCCATGGTTTGAGAGGTTTGAATTGATCCTCAACATGATTCACCTGTACTAGATTATATACATGCCTGGAACCCATTTGTCCTCTATTTTGGTGGTTGAACGCTCCAAAACAAGGTCTTTTCCAATCAAAACAAGGGTCATTTGGGTTCCAGGTGATTATACAAAATAGAGCAAAGGAATAGCAGTATTTCTGGTGATTCGCATTTCACTCCATTATAGCCCACATTTCTTAGTTGCTACGCTTGCGCGTGTCAATCATCAATGCTATAGCCCTAGAATCCCGTTATCACTGGGTAGTGGTAGTATAAGATAAGTTTTTCATCCACCAAACAGCTGGGGTTTTGCATTTGTTTCGGTGCTGCCTTGCTTCGAACAAACCTTTTGATCCACAAAACTGCATATGGAAATTTGGACTCGAACGAACGGTTACAATGGGATCCATTCCATTCGTGGAATACCATGTACCATTTTTGAGCGGTTGGGAAGAAGTTTGAAAAACATCAACTAGCTGTGAAAGCTGTGGATTTTGTTTGAGGATAAGACACCACGTCCACAGGTCACTATTTGTCCATTGCTCCCATATCAGGCCATTGTCGTTTGCATGGTCCCTTGGACTTCGGAAGTGCCCTATGTGCGGGCATGTGCTGATGCAACGACAAGAGGTCTCTTGATGAGAGGGTAGTCCGTGGATTTCTATATATTTTTAGTCACCTACTGTAGATAGATACAGGAATAGAATAGCGTCTCTTATCAATTTCTTCATACAATTCAGATTGGTTAGCTACGTAGATATAGAGGTTTGGGTATTTTCAATCAATTTCTTATGACATAAAAGTTCAGATGATGGTAATCTTATGATGTGGGGTGTATTCTTCAAAATTGCTGGGTTTGGGTCAGGTCCTTTATCACTGGTGGCTTGGCGTTCGTCTCCTGTAGCTCTCCTTGCAGCCGTGCCGATGTGCCTTTGGCAAATTTGTGGATCCTCAAGTAGTTTTACACTTATCCACTGGAAATTGGTGGTTTGGAAAAGATAACTTCTTTATAAACTCCTTGAAAAGAACGTTTTTTTGGCTATCCACGTTGAATTTCAGGGGTGTATACCAGTTATACATCGTTGTACCAGTTCTGCCGGATGTCTGCTTCTCTTCACTCCCAATTGATTTGGAATGACATCAATCAAGATGTATAGATCAAATCATATCTTTGCAAAAAAAAATAGTATGAATGATATGTAATGTAATATTATAATTTTCTGTATCTCTCGTAGTATATATGTCTATAAATTTATATGGTGTATAAACTTATATATGATGGTATATATGGACACTGGAAAGTTACCTTCCACTTTCCCTTTCCGAAGATTCCTGTCGTTTCAAGCATCCGAAGAGCCTGGTGTTTTTCCCCCGGCCTTCGCCTCAGGTTTTCCTTTTGCATGAATGCAGCCACCGCCTTCGTCTCCATTCGCTCCGAGATGGGATCTTCGTAGCCACGGTTGGACGGAAGTTTGGTGGGTTTTTTTATTCCCTAAAAAAGATGGAATGTTTGAACCAGTTTTTTGTACAGGGGCAGAGGATTTTTTGTTTAAACATTTTAAACGGTTTTGGTGACCAAGTATTGAAGGGACCAATGACACGGTTCACTGCCGTTAACGTTTTGATTGAGTTGTGGGTGTTTTTGCAAACGTCGATATGGTTGCGAGTCTTTTGCACATATATTCCATTGCCTGCCTTGTTGGTCGGATTGTTAAGTGCTGAAGCTATTGCTTGGCCACCTGGCGTTTATGTTGAAGAAAGTGGTTGATTTTTAATTGTCTATAATTCTTGGAGTCCTCTCTGGATCAAAAGTCTGGTTGTTTGTCTAGGGTTTCAAAAAAACTATTTTTTTGTCGTAACAAACCCGAGAGTCATGGTCCAAGGATTGACAAGCGCGTGTATTTTTTTGAAAATGGTTCGTAAACCAGACACCAACTACTTATATATTTATTTTTGATAAAGTCCTTTTTAGGCGGTCAGCCAGTGGTCTGTAAGTTGCTTTTTGCACATCGGTGCAACAATACTACACATCCGAGTAGATTGACCTGGAACCTGAAAATGAGCCCCTGGAAGAGGAGATTCCTTTTCTTTTGTTTGTTTAAGATGATTTTTTGACTTTCTACCATGGTGAATCACCATTTTTCACCACCATTTGGGGCACCGGACAAGCAGAACTAAGTTTTGCACTTAACATGATTTTCACCTTCCATGTTAAGCTTCGCGGGTGTACATGTTAATGTATTGGGATACGATGTGAAAAACCACTTGAAGGATGCAATCGTGACAAGTGAAGCTTAGTAACAAATCCCCCAACAAATGATTAAATCAGGTAACAATCATGGTGGTCACTGGCATCCTGGCAAGGGGAAGGGAGCATCCCCACATTATGTACATATTGTACATATATATATATAATATATAAACGTATTACCATTATTTTCCACTGCTACCTGTACTTGTGGCACCAGCAGACCAGCATTTGGTTTATATCGCCGAGGTATCAAGAGCCACCACGCACTTCCATTGTGGCGCTCATATGGTTGGCACAAAGTTTTGCTCTTCTGGACGATGTGGGTTCATGTGGGGCCGTGGAAAAATATGATGTGTCATTTACTAGTTTAAATTGATTTTCGTATTGTTTTTTTTCTTATTGGTATGAAAATAATATTCCCGGTTGGGGGTGAAAACTGTTTCCTGATCGATTTTTTCTTGAGTGCTGTGTGTAATATCCATGGGAATACCCAACAATGGGATCCATTGAAGCAGATGGCTTCGGCTGAGGTTTGTTGAAACAGCCATGTTGGTTTGGATTGTTGATGCAGTTTCAATTAGCATTTTAAGTTTATGTTGTTTTTTGTTGGGGTCCATGTTGGTCCATGAATATGCAGAAAAAAAAACAGGGAATCATTTTCGTGAAATTTATTGTGGGTCATCGAGTTCGGTACCACTACCATCACATCATATCACCATCTCAAAGATGTGTGCTTTGAGGGACCATCCAAACTCAGCAGAAGTTTTCATTTTGGAAGGACTATTTGGTGAGTGGTGCTGCTGGCTACGTTTCATTCTGCCAGGGTGCTCCAGACAATGTGCTGGATGGAATCTTGGACACGTTTTTTCATATATGATTGCATGTATTCGCAGGTAGCAGGTCATGACAAACAGATACTGATGACCCATCACTTGAGGGGCCATCACTAGTGGAAACACTACTAGCAGCACTGGTAGTAGCTAGTACTACTGGTAGCACACCACCCACTAATGGTGGATATTATCACTTATTTGGGAAAGGTTGCAAGAGAATGCTGATGTATATGATTAATTGTTGTGCATGCTGGCATGCCAGCTTAACAATTAATAGTATAAACATCCAACGGCTCGTTGGAGTAGGACATATCAGCATTGCGTCATGAAGTCTAAGGAGCCTTTATTTTTATCATAACAAGGAGTATTTAATGCAACACCTTTAGGTATATATAATACTCAAATATGTTTCAAATTCAATTTGCTTCAAGATCTATCTGATCCTTACCTTCCCCCCCCCAACAAAAATCATCAAAAATCAACCTGTGGTTTTGTGGAACTGGCAACCCGTGGTTTTTCACCTGTTTTTTTCCCTGCAGGTTTCCCATTGACACATTGGCCAAGCTTACTAGCTCGCTTCGCCATTGCCTTGCAATTAACCTGCGCTTGCAGTGGAGTTTATATCCCTTTGGCACGTGCCGCCTTGACTCATTTGATCATTGGATTAACGTCCGGAGCTCCACAAGGTGGTTGAGATTGCTGATTTCCAAACACTTTCCCATGGTGGTTGTTTTGGATTAAAAAGGGTGCCTACTTTTTGGGGGTCTGAAAAATCTGGTGATTCACCAAACAGAAATTTAAAAAAAAATAGAAAGAATTGGAAAAACACAAAAAAAAAAGTGTTTTTGTTGGTGTGCGATTTCCCATCCCGGAATTGCTAGGTCTTGGCCGTGTGATTTCTACTGCTTCGTTAGTGTCGTTGATGGTTTTGGTGGCACGTTTATTGGATGGTGCTTTAGCCTTACCATTGGGCTTAACCTCAGCAGTGTGCACCACAGCCATCATGTGCCATGGCGTTGGAAGGGTTGGATAGTTGGATGGAAGATGATGGATGCGAAAAGAGTTGTGTGTTTTTTCTTTTTGTGCAAAAATTGGTTCCACTCATTTTTTTGGTGATTATTTTTATGGGTGTTTGATTTTCCATCTTGTGTTCCATGTCATTTGAATTGGATTTTAGACTTGTACTCATGTGAGGCTGAGATGTATAGGAGCCCATAGCACCGGAAAAATCTTGGAACCTAAATAGCGGTGCTGGCAGAGACATTCCAGCTGCAGTTTATATTATTTTGCAATGATTCCATATCATGGAGAGAAGAGACACCTTTTATTCCGGAATTCTTTCAAGATATTTGTTTCAATCACTTCAATCATTGCGGTTTTTTACTATGGTTTTCACCAAGCAGCATGGATGATACTTCAAGACCTATAGCTGCACCTAAAAATGCATCTGAAAACGGCTCGAGGTTTGTGTTCCCAGGGCTGTGTGCCTATTGCCTCAATGGTGGGAAAACACCACTGGCCTTTGCTGCTTGTGGTTTGGTCATTGGCACGGCTTCTACGGTAACACTGCTGATTGCTTAGTAGACCGACATAGGGAGAAACCAAAAAATCCGAGCCAAACAGGTGTCGGATGTGTGCGCAACGGATTCATGGTTTTGCATATTTTGGGGAAGTTGAGATCGGAGTTGAATCTCGATATAGGTATACTAGGTGGTGGTTTCAAATATTTTTTGGGTTCACCCCTATTTGGGGAAGATTCCCATTTTGACTAGTATTTTTCAGATGGGTTGAAACCACCAACCAGTATATACTTGCTTCATTAATGTCACGGTAGTCATTTTTGTTGACATGTCAACCGCGGCTGTTTCAAAGCATCTGCACGGCACGGTGGGATTACATCATTTGTATCAACCCCCAACTGCCCGTGCCCAACGTAGTGCGATGCTGCCGTGGGGAAGCCAAGGTATATTCACAATCCGTTTCTGGTTCATCCAGGATGAGCCACGAAAAAAGCATGGTTGATTGGGTTATATAGGGCATTATTCTACCCAGTTTTATAGGTTTATGATAAACCATTATAAGGATCCCTATTAACCAACCATTTTCAGGGGCCATATTATATGTACAGGTTGTCTTTAGCTCCTATCAGCATCCTCTGGGTTGTTTTTTGTGTCGGCATAGTTTGTCAGGGAACGCTGGTGAAGGTGGCCAAAGTAGAAGTGCAGTAATGTTGTAGGAGATGTTCACGTGTTTAGGCAGTGCACCAATCATATATCATATATTTATATACATGCTCCAGTGTCTAGTGGCACCCCACCCCTGTGGACCTGTGCTACTACTATTCTACTTTATATTACATACTACTACATACTACTACATACTACTACATACTACTACATATTACTACATACCACTATCACTACCACTACCACTACCACTACCACTACTTCTACCACTACTTCTACTACTACTTCTTCTACTATTACTACCACTACTGCTACTCCTACTCCTACTCCTACTCCTACTCCTCCTACTACTCCTCCTCCTACTACTACTACTAGTACTACTAGTACTACTACTACTACTACTACTACTACTACTACTACTACTACTTCTACTACTTCTACTACTACTAC
>DF241243.1:0-84149 GCA_000507305.1 Breviolum minutum Mf 1.05b.01 | reverse complement strand
ACATTCTTAGGACTGGTGACTACGTAGTGCGAAAGTACCACCCTGAAGCTTAACATGGAACATGGTTTCCAAAATCACCTGTTCCAGGGGAGGTTCCATGTTCAACTTCAGGGGGGTACCTTTTCGATAAGAAAGAATCTCTTTGAAATGCTCTTATACATACCCAGAACAGAAAGCTTAAAAGTCAAAGTTCAAACCAAACGACACAATTGCACTGAAAAACAAGCTGATCCCAAGCATACAAAATGTTCAAGTGGACAACCAACAACCCCCTTTCAACATCATATCGTTCAAACGATCAGCAGCGGCGATAAGTATAAGTTAGAATCATATTGTAAGGAAAATGCAGCAATATGTATGATAAGTTCATCTCACAAGTGTATGTATATATATATATATATTTTTGTAACCTACTACCTACAACCGCCCAACCAACCCCCAAAAAGCATATATTATGCGAACATACTTCTTAAACAAAAAAAATCGACTATCAACTACCCAACCAACCCAAAACAAAATCTATTCCATATTATTCTTATTCATCTATATCTCATCCCAAAAACTAGCCACCAACTACTCAGAGCTTTTTTATGGCAACAAAAAACACCTGTTTTT
Source organism: Breviolum minutum Mf 1.05b.01 (assembly GCA_000507305.1). Classification (NCBI taxonomy): domain Eukaryota; class Dinophyceae; order Suessiales; family Symbiodiniaceae; genus Breviolum; species Breviolum minutum. Next base: position 83,534 of record DF241243.1, on the reverse strand, counting down.
TTTTGTGGCCGAAACCTTCATTGTTCATGGGTTTTTTTGGGGGGTCATGGTACCAACCCAACCAACGACTTCATCCCAAAACTTTCCCCCCGAAAGGCTCGGTGTTGCACCCGACGAGGCGCCGTGCCGTCCTGGCGCACGGCCGCAAACGCGTCGTCCGTGGCTTGCAAGGCCACCACGTCCGTCAGCTGGGAAGACCTCGGATGACAGAGGACCCAGGGATGGCCCTGATTCACCTGTAGGATGTCCCGTTGGAAGTCAGGATCCAAGGTGAGGATCAGTGGGTTGTAACTCTTGTAACCCTAAAATATCCCATGATCCACAAGTTGGTAAAAAAAAAGCCATTTACTAGCCATTTGCAAAATTTTGTGGGACATCCTAGTATACATGTAAAGGTTAATAAGGATCCCGGATACTGGTGAAAAACTGACATCCTCGGAGGAGTTGCACATAGATGATAAGTCAGATCCCAGAAAACTAACGACTGGAACCTATAAGCTAGTTGGTGGTTTCGGCCCATTTCAAAAACATTAGTCAAAATGGGAATCTTCCCCAATAGGGGTGAACATAAAAAATATATATTTGAAACCACCACCTAGTAAGTCACCCTAATTGAACGGAAAATAATCTGAACCAAACCTCCATCTTTGGGTTGAAAATCTTAATTTTCCAGGGTGTACTCCTACCCAAATGCTCCAGGTACAGAATGTTGAAGCCTACATTTTGGGCATAAACTTAATGTAACATGTGGGTAAATATTCCGTACATGGAGCATCAGGGCGACAGAATGCCTCTCTTCGGTCAATTCTTTTGATACTACCAGCTTCTTTTTTGAGTTACTAATTAAAGCGCAATGTAACGAATGCACATGTTGAAAAGAAGAAAGTAATTCATACCTTACATTAGGTTTTTCTTTTGCACACTTCAGCCCAAATCCAATGTATTGACAACTCTTATGAAACAAACATCCACCACATTCCGATACTGAACATGCCTCAAATTCATTAACATCAATTCAAAATCAACAAAACTTCCCTGTACTTATTGATAAGAATTAACTTCAATTCAAATCCCATACTTCATTCAAAATAACATTTGCAGAAGTTGTTGGCATCACCCAAGCCACCCCCATGTGTTTTTCCATGTGGCAAACACTCCAAGGCACACATCCGGCGCCACTAGACCACCACGATCTTGAGCACCCCAAGCCACCACATGGCCATCAGCTGCAATAGCAGCAAAGGCACCAGCAGAAGCTTGGATTTTGGTCATAGGACCACTGAGGTCTACACCTCTTCGCAGCCCCAAAAAAAGATGGCCGATATCTTTCAAAGTGGATGATGTTCATGAGCAAAATGCCGTTTTTTGGATGGTAGAAGTAGTCTCAATGTGTTTAATGAAAACTGGGTCTATATATTTGAGTTTTTTGTCTGTTGGGGGGGATAGTGTTCTACATGCGCATCTACCCTTCAAAACACCGACCCAAAAAAACTGATCCATGTTCCCTGGATGAAGGTCGTTTGATGTGAAGCATGGTGAAGCCATATATTTATTGCTAATCAACTGGCCTTCTTAAGGGAAAACCAATGGTTAAGAATCTAAGTTAAGAAGCCCTGGTCATAAGGCCTTGTTTCTGGGGTTAATTGATTAGCCATAAATAGACTATATAAATTATACATATATATATATATATATACGTATATTATATATATATATGTATATGCAAAATATCATAGGAGAAACTGTGTGCAATTGTTCGCACATGTCATGTCAGCGGTCCCAAGGATGGCCCCGAAAACGACGTATGGCAGTCAACTTTGGCAGTCGCCCCACTTCTCCCCCAAACACTTGTGGAACAACAAACCTGTTACCCCATTCCGACCCTCAAAGCTGCGCCCAAAAAACCATGGCACCCATTGAAAAAAAGGAAACCAAACGCAATTTCCCCCGGGGGCCTGCCATCAAATGATTGAAGCTACGATCGCCCCAAGAAACGACGCTACCATCTTCTCTCAGGGCAGCGAAAGCATCGAAGGAGGATTGAATGCATTTCCTTGGAGAAGGAAATGCTAGTTTCCCAACGCCAGGGTTTGAAACTCCTTTCCCTGTTGAACCATGCAGACAAACATAAACAGACACAAGTTACTAGTTGGTGGTTTCAACCCATCCGAAAAATATTAGTCAAAAGTGGATCCTTTCCCCAAATAGGGATAAACATAAAATATATGTCAAACCACCACCGAGATCGCCTTCTAACGGGCATTTTCTTGTTAGGCTTTCGATAAGTGTGGAAAGGTGGGCTTTCGGTTGAGAGGGTGGTAACCTCATGGTTGTCCATGGCTTCGTTGAAGTGCGAAGTCATTAAACACTACGAAACAAATGATGAAACCTGACATAGGTCAAACATGTTGCTAACTCAACCACCATACTAAACATACATGGTGTTATGTCGAAGGTTAAACACAAAAATTGTTTTTTGGAATAAAGGATCACTTCCGTCTGCACAAAAGTTTCCTTTCGTAATCGCTTCTTTCGCGACTAGCTATGTCAGCTATGTCCTCTCGATTTCATGGAGGATTTCGTAAGGACGGTGGGTATAACCGGTGGCAAAAAAAAACAAGCAACAAGGGGTGACTCGAGGTCTATATTACCAACCTAAACAATGCACCATTAAGTGGAAATCCCTCAAATTTATGCAAATGTACCATACCTTTGTATTTTTTGATTCCCCAAAAATGGGTGTCCTTTAATGATCCCTGCAAAATCAAGTGGCTTCACATTAGCCAACTGATGAATAATCAACAGCATGTCACTCCTTTCTACTTCCTTCAGTGCTGCCCAGTGTCACATTCTTCAACTGATCTTGCACTTCTCTGCTGTTGCCACCATAATCACCAGAACCCCATGTAATAACCTGCGGTTTTAGCCAAAAATGTGGGAATTCTGGTGCCCTAACAGGCTGTTCGCTGTTCTTTGTTGAACATATTTCCGGAAAATACCCACGGTTGGTTCACATGATTTCATGAAGATTTTGGATGGATTTCCCCCAACCTAAATGAAGCTGGCCAAAACTTTCCCTGAAATAAGAGGATTTCCTTTACTTTTCACCACCATGTGGAGGGAAGTCCTGTGAGGTCGCTAGTTGAGTGGTCATCATCTCAAGCAATGGTTGTACTTGATGATCTTGATGGTCAGCCCTTTGGGGGTAACATGGCATCGCTCCAAGAACCAACCAACCAATCTATCTAGATGTAATATGTTCGGTCTAACACCTCAACCCAGTAACAGTTACAAAGGACTGTTACTGGGTGTGGGGGTAGTTCCAATGTATAATGCATAGCATATGCCATCTATATGTCAGAACAACATGTGACAAACACACCTGGTGGCCACCCAAACGGGTCAGGACGAGAGGCGCGACCATCGGCCCGAATGGCCGCGAAAGCATTGCTGGAAGACTGCACATGTAGAATCTCCTGAAATGACTGGGTGCTGCACATGTCGACAGGGCGATTTCGGTGAACCAACCCCTTCATATGAGGAAGTGCTTGGGCAACCCAACCAAACCAACCAAACCCTGTTCCTATGTGCAACTACAGCCTGAGATTTTTTCCAAATCTAAGGAATAAATTTCAAACTTACGAAACCACTACACACACTCCTCAATGAAGGTATATACTTGGCTGGAATCTGGGAAGGGCCATGGATTATGGATATTTCTTATAAGGTTCTATAGGTCAGTTTCAAGGGACATTGAATCCAATATGTAGGCAATCGATGTTTAATCCACATTCGAATTAAGTGAAGAAGTTATTCTTCTTCAAATCCAGAAAACTAAACACAAAAAACATAATGACAAGTGACTGGTGAGTTGGTCACAAGTGGTCCCGCAGGAAAAAATGAAAATATGGAATAATTATGAAATACAATAAAAATAAGTAATGCGACGTTGTAGTATTTTGGATAGTCAGTCATTCACAAAACAACATTTGGATAATGGATAATAAACAAATAAAAAGATATTCACACCTCTATTTTGAGAAGTTGGACCTTACACCAATAATCAAATGATTGATTCGTATCTTGCAGCAAGCCAAGTCTCTTTAAGATCTTTCTGAACTTTTCGGGAATCACCACCACCTTAGCACAGGATCTAACCGATGGATCCAACCGTGTCTTTACGATAAAACAAGGCCAGGGACGGATGAGGTTGTTCACCCGGAAATGCGATAAAAACAAGGCAGGTTGGAGTTGAAGGTCAGTGATTGAGATACATCCATATTAGGGTTGCCTCATACCTAAGGAAAAACGCAACAAATGAAGAAAAGGAGGTAAATCAAATGAATGTATTTGTGACTCATGCTGCTACACCCGCACATAACATGGCTTGGCCACGCACCTACATGTACAGCATGATGAATGTCTGCTACTTTTTGTGCCCAAGGCACTACTTGCATCGCCCCAAGCTGTTGCTGTGCCATCTTCAAAAATAGCGCCTCAAGATATGTGGGTTGAGAAATATGCTGAATCAAAACCACAAGTGGGTGGTGGTTTCAACGCATCCGAAAAATATTAGTCAAATTGGATCATTTCCCCAAGTCGGGGTGAACAAAAAAATATTTGAAACCACTACCTAAACAAAGATTGCTGTCCCATTTGCAACAGAAATACCGCTCTTTTCCTCCAACCAAGACTGGGGAGTGTCTTTCTGGGTGGGCCGGTCTTTTCGGAAAATTCTCTGAAGATTCGGGACATTCCCTTGCTATCTTTGTTTATCACCGGATTCCCGCATCAATAACTACATGTTTGTTGGCACGAATGAACACGAGGAATACATCCAGGTATATTGCAAAGTCCGAAAACCCAGCCTCAGCAAACTCTTTCTGAAACCAATTTCAGAGGACTGGTCAAATCATTACCCTCTCTGAAACTAACGTACCACCTGTAAAATGGATAGTTGGAATTTGAATCCTAGTTTCCTTTTGGAAAACCCTGTTTTCAGGGGCTATGTTAGTTTTAGCGAGGGTATATCGTGTGCTAATCTGAAGAAATTCGGTCAGGGATTCCTGTATAAGAAATCAACTCATGATTTCAAACTGTTTTGCTCCGTCGGTCTCTTGTCTTTTCGTAGTGCCCAGTAGAAGCCAACATGTGCAACAACGTCTGGAGGCCACCTGCTTGTTGATGGACATTTTCTCCTACACCAATTGATATGTGAAGAGAACGGAAAATATCATGATGCCATCAATTACAATACAAATCCCAACTGGTTAGCACGATTCCATCCCGATCCGTTTAAAATGTGTTGGATGATTCAAAATTCAACATCTTCAAAGTGGTGCACCATATTTGTCTATCCCGAAGGATCTATGTGTGGTATATCTACCTGCATCTTTAGTGATTTTTTACGCCTATTATGGTAAATGTATAGGTAAGTAAACACCTTTTCACATCTTTTTCGCCCTTTAAAGGGTACTTCAACCAACATCACCGAAAAAAATCCTGGAAAAAAAAACAAACGATGTCGTCTGTCAAGGTGCAAAAAGCTCGGTCTGTGGATTGAATTTGTTGCAAACGCAGCTCGTTGGTCCGGATCTTGTCTTGGATGCTGCCAGCATCACCTGATCATCGGAGGATTTTTGGCCCAGAACTTCCACTAAGTAGGGGTCAGTTACCCCAGTGAAACCCATTTGAGCAATGAAACAAATCCTGGTTGTTTAGGTTGTATAGGGGGTTATTATAGGGTCTATTATGTCCCACTATAGGAATCCCTTTTAAACAACCAGTCGAATGGAAAGTAATAAGGCTTTTTTTTTTGCTCATTTATAATGCTATGAATATAGGGGTTTTAACCACAGTGAAACCCATTCACTTTATCAAGCCGTTTATAGGGGTATGATTATAAGTCCGAATCTATAACTATATAGAAGAGGCCCCACATCATGTAAGAAAGCAAGAACATAAACGTTCTATACCGAAAGTGGCAATGGGAAATATCATGAGAACAATGGAGCCCAGAAACATTTAACAAAAATATGTGATGATTTGTTTTGCTTCAACTTTTCCAGGTACTTGGAGAAATGAGGCAATGAAGAATCCCAACAGTCGGTATTGTTCTAAAGGATCATTCCATTCGAAGCACCGTTTGGATTTGATGACTTGGATTCATAGACGCCTTGGATCAAGATTTCCATACCTCAAATGACTGGATCTCTACATTCTGAAAAGGTAACTACCAAAATGATGGTTTTGGTTTTAAGGTACCTTCATTCAAAATATGGCGACATGTTTTTGGTATCTATTAAGGCAGATTTCAGGGGTATATATGATTCAATGTGCAAGAATTTTCACCATCACATGTACAGGACCAATAGTAATAGTACTACTGTCACGTATTCATACTGAACTATAAGTATTTCATGACCCTCAAACCCTTCAGCAAAGTGGTCATAGAATGTGGCCGCGCGCTCTACACCAAATGTTTCTAGCCTTGGTTAAAAAGCTAGGCTCTTATATTATGACCTGTGTGAACTGCTTTCAAAACAACCATCCCATCTTCCCGAAGCATCAAGAAACCGGTAATATTACCATACCCTTTCCTCACCATTGCAGGTGGTTAGCTCCTAGTTGAACCCATTTTTTTATGGCCAAGTACGAATCCCTAGTCGGATCCGTATGCCTTTCCTATTAAAATCATAGCAAAACGCCATGATCTTGCTGTCCCCCCCCTCATCCTTCCGCATCCGTCACTGATGAGCATGGAATCCTTGTCAAACAAGTAACCTCCATGATGAGGAATACCCCAAGTCACTAAACCCATATTGCTCCAGAGTGCCTCAAGAAGACTGTTTCAAAAACAAACCAGCCTTTCGGAAAGATTGGAGTCATGAAAGATGGGCATTTTTTTGGAATTACTGGTTGATGCAACTATAAAGTGTAGATATTTTGTGGTTGGGGACAGTACAAACAAGCAATTCTATCTAATAGATAGATGTCAGGAATGGAAACCATACAAGGCTTGCTACCAAGCAGTTACTCAGATGTATAGGATCCCTCCCACTATGGTCATTTCACCTCTCAGAATCCACCAAACCTTAGTCAACCCACTGGCACGTGCCAGGGTCGGTCGATCAACTCCCTGAAACTTGGGGGATTTCAACTCATCCCACCTGAAAAATAGGTAATCCTTATAATTGGCATATAAACCCCTACTATTGGGTTGATGACCATTCCCTATTCTATGGAAATCATGGGAGTTTAGACCCTGGCACATAAGATATCTGAATCCCAATGCCCAGTAATCATGGAATCTCAATTAGCCAAAGAGGGAATGAAATTCAACTTGTGACGCTGCTTGTTGTTTGAAAAATAAAAAGGCTGGTTTCCATGGGTGGAAATACAATTCCAGAACCAAACTAACCACAATTTGATGGTGTTGACCTTCCATTCTATTGTATTAGAGCTCAAATATGGTCCAAATCCTCTAAAACGATGTTCATTTGGCTTCTGTCGCATATTTTCAGCATACAAAATCATACAAAGTGTTTAACCATAATTTAAGCATCTTTCCTGAAATCTTCAAGTTTATATCCTAATAATAAGAATGATCTTATTTAAATTCACAGGAAATGGATGGAAATGGTACATCCATTTCAACAAATCTGCCAGAGCCAAACCCAAAACCCCCCCCCCGGACCCGGATCCACCAAGGATCAAATGCAGCACTGGTTGAAGCTAAATGCACAGCCTGCACGATGGCATTCCTCAAACGCAACGTGAGTTGGTGCTTGGTGCGGTGAGCCTAGGGAATCTCCTTGGCTTCATCGCCTGTTTGGGGATATGTTGTCTAGTTGGTGACAATCAACCCCTTTGAAACATATTTTTCGTCAAATTAGCGAATCTTTCCCCCAAATAGGGTTGAACATAACAAAAACATATCACTAGTCGTGAACCTTCTCCTAAATACAGCTACACCATGACATATAAGTTTTTGCAGGACCCTTCGCTCCTCATATTCCATATTACATCTTTTCAATGCTTTAAGCAACAAACCAAATATGCCATCCAACGCGCACAAAAAAAATGTCAACTAACTTCCTTTTGCATACTCAGTCTTTAAGGTGTTGATGTTTCATACCATTTACTTGAATTACAGAAAACACAGAACAGCAACAGCCACTTCCAACCTCCAACCTCCTGACATGTACTTTTTTTGCGCCTTCGGATTCATCCATATAGTGGGATTGCTGTTCCGGCAAAGTCACTACAGTCCCTTACAGATCCAAACATCTCCAAAATACCTCCTGAAAAAGGGGGTTTTAGATAGATATATAGGTTCTGAGGGATTGTGGTTTGCTGGTAGGACTTTTTTGGACTCCAACATCTTTGAGTTGGTAGGTTTTTTGGGTCCAAACATCTTCTTAGGTGTTCGGATATCTAGGGAGTATACTCCCCAAAGGATACAAAAAATCCTTAAACGAAACTGTGAAACCTTGGAAAAATCCCGGATTTTGTTGGCGACTCGATCACCGCACCCCAAACCACCAACTTCCCTTCCAAAAACTCGAAGTTAACTTTGCTGAGATGCAATGTATCTCCATCTTTCAGCCCTGCTTCCTCAGGGAAAAAAATGCTGCGCACCATCGGATCGCGGGGGGATATAGCTCGCTTGGTGGCTGAAAAAACGCTTTCAAGGTGAAGCCGGAAAGGGAATGGAAATTTCCCCAAGTTGTTTGGGAGAATTTTATGAGTCATTTGTTTTTAATATACTGGGATGATGCATAATTCCTTGGAAGAACAAGAAGTCCCGGAAACATTTATGAAAAACAAACGCCAAAACCAGAGTTGTAAGCCAATTACTAGGGTTACGACACTAGCCAATACCTTCAAACAAATCTTTAAACAAGTGGAAGAGTGATGCCCTGAAGAAACAAAAAAAACATACATAATATATATATATATGTATATATAAGTGGATTCATTTGGACATGTATATATAATATACCGTGAAGATTAATATATAGATAAACGCAAACAATAAACATCATTGAACGACGTCTCTCCCTGGTTGACATCTCTCAGGGTGTGCTCACACCTATGTGTGCCCTTCTCCATTTCTCAAGTTGGCTAGTCATCAACTCACCTATTTGGCCGCCGAATTATAATATACCAACCAAGATGTCCCTGAAATAAGTGGATGTCTCTTCCTTTGCTACCTGCTTGGGTGGGGTTGTGTGAGGTTGCTATAATTTGACCAGCTTAATTCATCTGACTATTTTGTCATGATTTCCAAACTGCATGAAGGCCACTCCCTTACTGAAACCACCATTGAGCAGCCGGTCAATTTCTGTCAACGTTCATTAAAAAGCGGCCTGGAAACAGTTTTGAGTCAAAAATCAACTGGAGTTTTCACAGCCCCTTGAGACACATCCAAATGAAACAGACACCTTCTGTCCACATCATCTTCCTGCCAAATCCAAGCATCTTTCACTGTCAAATCATTGCCTGGGCGATTTAAGTAGATTGAAGTGGCGAAGGTAGATGATCTTGTTGATGATTTTGGGCCGCAAATCCTTTGTCTTTTTCATATGTCTATTTGAGTGTTTCCGAAAATAGTGGTACCCCCAAATCATCCATTTTAATATGGTTTTCCATTATAAACCATCCATTTTGGGGGTACCACTATTTTTGGAAATACCCATTTTGTTGTTCAGTATTGCCAACGGATGCATCAACTGCATGTAACATGGCGGCTGAGCACATCTTTCTTTTTTGCTAAAGGACACATCAAACATGATACTGTTCATGGTTCAGAAATCCGGCTAACCACCTGGGATGTATTAAAACCCTGTAAATAATGGGATTTCAACTACCAACCTCAACTGGTGTTCCCGCCGGATTTCTGGTTGCCATCAACTACGTATTTCCTCAAATCATCTGTCAATGCAAGTCCTTGAATGAAGACATAAGGTAGAACTACAATTCAAACACAGGCAGAATGAGCCAATGAAGATAAAACAAAAAGTCAAGGTTTAAACTCTACTTCTATAACAGTTTAGACATTTTTCGGATAAGCTGTTTATGTATGTTTTTGATTGAATAGATTATTGATCACCTGCTAGTGGGTTGGGGGTCCAAGCTTTAAAGGTTTTTTTCAAACCACCAATTCAACATCCGCTGGGATCCAGGATGGATGGATGGATGTTTCAAGGCACCACCACTTGGACCCATCCATTCCATGCACGGTGCCAAGCCAAGCCAAGCCAAGTGGCTCAAAAAATGACCGGAAGGAGAGACCAAACGTAGGAAACCCATTCGAAGTTCCTTGGAAATGGCGGATTTTGGCAGGCAAAGTTCACAACTTCATCCAATGGGACGGGGATCCAAAATTGGTATATTTCAACCGACCGATCCATGGATGGTTCAGTTGATTTTTAATGGTATAATCTGGTACATATACGAAACATATTTTGGCCAAATTGGAATCATATTTCACCGTTCCACCACCAAGGATTTCCCACTGAAATCGGGGTTCCCATTTCCCTTCCAAACAGCTACCTGCCTTTGGGGGTGAGGTCGTGCAACTTTGTCGCCATGACTTTGACCAAATCAATGGTTCTGACATGACCATGGGGGTAAGCTTCCCACCGGCAGAGGTTTATCGGGTAAGACACCGAAACGAGTTCAATATTGTTCAATCAAATCTTTCAAGGATCCGATTTTCCAGGATTGCTACAGGTGCAACCCCTGAAAACTTGGAAACATGGAAAATGAAGCAAAATGGAGTATGACTCACCTTTGCCAAAATGGGTGATACAGTTTTAAGTTTTCAGGTTCCCAACTCAAACTTTCTTGGTATAGATATATGGGGTTTGCTAAATTGCTGGTACCCGACAACCATGGGTTTTCCTACTAAACATGATAATTTTGTGGTGTTTTGGGGGTACCACCATTTAAGGAAACACCCATATCAAGTTCTCAAAAATCTACTTCGAATCCTCTCATCAAAAACCCATCACAAACCAAAGATGCCGCTTGCGCTTGGGTCTTCACATCGAAAATACGGCTTCCTTGGTGGCCCCGGTGTTTTTGGCCTAGCAAACGAGTATATAATTCCACCCTCAGGGGAATGACTGGAGGACTTGGTGAAAATTGTTATATATGAAAAATACTAGTCAAAATAGGAATTTTCCCTAAATAGGGGATGAACATAAAAAATGTTTGAAACCACCACCTACTTATTCATTGGTGTTCCAAATATCAATCTGGACAAACTACCGTAATTCTTAACCCTGAATGAATGAACGGAATTTGGGGACAAATTCCCTTCCTTTTCACCACCATTTAAGGGTTTTCACTACGCGGCTATAATTTGCCCAGGAATCAATGGCTGGTGTGCTATTCCGAAAACACCAACACCATGAAGCTCTCGACGAATTAAAGAATAATTCCACTCCAAGCATCCCTCACCCAAGGTCAGCCTTGCCTCAGTAGAATCTGTCAACTTTCAACAGCGAAACATGTGAAACTGCTGCCTTTCATATGGTGATTGTCTGAGAATCCCATCACGAAAGGATCGACATATTTCCCAGTGGAAAAGGGACATTTTTGCGGCTTGCTTTGTTAAATTATGCCAGTGTGTGATTACAAATGTAATTCGCTGTTCTGGGTTGGTGATTTTTCTAGGCACATCCCATGATTTTCTGTGCAAACTCACTGGCATCGCATCTTCGAGATACGCAGAAATATGAGGTATCAAGTTCAATAACTCATGAGTTAGTCACGGTTTATCACAATTTGCCAGGTCAAAGTATGTATGTATATATATATACTTCAGGGGGACAAAAGTTTATGCTTCTTGGGGCTGATATCAACCTATCAGCAACAGTTTGGTCAGCAGCGGATCGAATTAGGAAGCTCATTTGACGTGGCCTGTGCGGGACGGTCAGATTTCACCCTGTTTTAAACTAATATTTTTTTACAGTCTCGCAGGAAGAAATCCGACCGCCCGAAAAAAACAACAAGTGACCACTGAAGGATTCTAGGGGGAAAGGGTGTTACATCTTTGTGATGCTCAACTCAACAAACATACCTTTCATCCTGCCAGTGTATATGGCGGAAATCGCCTCTCAAGTTGGTGCTAAGGACCCTGCATAAAGGATGACAATTTGATTTTCATGGAAACCAAGTTTGGTACTTTTGTTGGTCATCTACTTGAACTTTGGTCATCGAGTTGAGGTGGCTTAAATTTCTTGAGAATCTGCCAACAAAACCCACCAACGCCACCCCCCGCAGGAAATAAGGGTTGTTAAGGGACTATTAACCAGCATTGTCCCTTAATTAGGCGTGGTGGCATTGAAGGGACCCCCCTAGATTCCCATGACTAAACTAGTTGGTGGTTGAACCAACCCAGTTGAAACATATTAGCCAAAATGGGAATCTTCCCCAACTAGGGGTGAACACTTGAAAAAAAAATGAAACCACCAACTAGTATACGTTTGGCCCATTGGTAATGATGAAACAAATCGATTGAAGGACGAAAAGTCACCTCATGCCTTTGTCTTGGAGTAGGTTTGTTGCCTATCAAAGATTGAGATGGTTCTCCTAATCCTTATCCCATTTGGTTCCATTCGAATTGGAAAAACACACACCAACAAGTAGAAAACAAAGTCTTCAGAGGTAGAAGATTGGTATTACCCTCTGGTAAACTAACATAGCAATGGAATATCCACATGTTCAATAGGAACTACTTCTTCATTCCGGGTCCGTTTTTCATTGCTATGTTACTTTACCGGAGTGTATCATATTCTTACCCTCAACAACGTGGCCACCCCGAACAACGAAGTCAGCTGGCTATGAAAGAACAAAATGCTGGCTTGGAACACAATAACTAGATATAAACCCTGGGCATCCAGTCATATTGTCAGAGAATGGTTGTGGTGTCCAATCACCGAAACGCATTTTAGTTAGGAATCACTACCATTCTCAGTTTCGGTGAGTGGATCCTTACGCAAAAGAGTCCTTTGCATGAATCTTAAGGGTGGCTTGGCTTGATGATTGATTTTGAGTGACACATAGCCCTCAGATATCCCCAACAAGGGTGGGCGACCTTGCATCTTTGTGAGTTTTTTTTTTTTTTTCGGGGGTCCCGATGTGGTGCTTCATCCACACCTTGATGATGCCCATTCCTGTTTTAGAAATGTTCATGGCATATTAAGATATGTCGATGATGGGATCAGTTCCCGACCTTTTCTTTACAATGGGCCGGGAATCTGAAATAGGGCCTTAAGGGTGTTTATTAACCATCATTTGTCCCTTAATGATCCCAGATCATAAGGCCTTAGTTTCCGGGAGGTAAACGTGGCATTGACCCTTAGATTCCCATGACTTCATGCAACCGGGATGCGCTTTGCCCACTGGCCAAACACACTTGCAGGGTCACCGCAGCACCTTCAAAAGCATCCTCGGAACCTTCATCGTCACAAGGGTAGCCACCAGTGCCCATAGCATCCATAGCAAAACAGGCCTGACCAATTTTCAGGAATGACAAGAAGATCTGGCTCCTCCCACAACTCAACCTGGTAATCTTCCAGATAAGTTCATTGATTGGATTTACTGTACCACTAGCTTGCTTCTTACTGTAAAACCGTAGCACTGAAATCTAAGCTTGGTGAGATCAAACATCTTATTTATAACCAAATGGATAAGATTCTGACAAGTAGAATACCCGCAAGAAATTGGGCAGTGCGTTTTTTTCCACATGTGGATGTTATCCAATGGTTGATATCATTGATATCATTTTGATATTTGTCTTTCCAATGAATTGGCACACCAACTCAACGCCGGTGGGACCAACGTGGAACTTCGTACAGCCGTGGAACTGGGGGAGCCCACCCTTTTGCAGCTTATGAAGTTCAAATGTCCATAACTCCCCTATTTCCTGTCCAAACATCAGCAAATTACATGTAGAAGTTTCAGAAGGCAGCCTTCCTTGTACAGAAGGTATGTCCAATACTCATCGTCGCATGGTCCAAGGGAACAAGAGGGAACAATTACGTGTAGTTGTGTAGTTATACAGGCGGCGTACCATTCCCAAGCTTGCCGTGCGGATTATCCATGATCTTCTTAGTCAGCAAAGAATGATCCCGGTTGGCTATGAACCTTTAAAAGGAACGGAGCCAAATGAATATTTCTACAACCTTTTCAATTCAGGTTTTTCCAACATGCCAACCGAAGTCAACATGAAACTGGCCAGGTCAGTCCTACTCAAACGGCGTATACGTCGCACGTACCCGAACGGCGTATACGTCGCACGTACCCGAAAATTAATGACGGACCGTTTTTGGTTCTGGGTAAGGATGGTGGTAGGTAGCATGCAATACCGCAAACAAGAAAATATTACTAGATACTTTATATATATATATATTATATTATTGCATTTTACTTCGTGCAACACAGAAATCTTGACTTTCAACCCAATTTCCACATTCTACAAAACGCAAGCAATTATTGAAATGCACAACGGGAAACGTGAACATTCAACCGGCCACACCGTTTGGGGACCCCTGTGAAAACGTCGGGCCTCATCGTAAGTAAGGCGTTCCAAAACCTCCTGGAAAACGCGGGCATCCATGGGATGAACGGTATGTTTGTCTATGTGGATGGTTGTTTTTAATGGTAAATATATATATATATAATATATGTATGATGAATTGTAGGTAAATATACCATACATACATGGATCCTATGGGCGTATGTTACCAACCTGAAAACCCGTGAGTTCCTTTTACGCAGCCGGAAACCGTTGTCGTGAAATATGATTTGCCGCAATAGTTGTGCTACGTCCTTATAGTTTGCACAAACTCATCTCCGTCCCTCTGCTTTCATAAGTGCTATCAAACCCTGTATCTTAACGGTGAGTTGAACAAAAACATCGCCAAAAAGCAGCCGGGCGGTTTTTGCACCTGTTGAGATTCTCAAAGTGATAGGTAATAACTCACTTGAATAAAGGAAAATACATTTTCCTAGTAACCACAATCTTTATCTATATATAAACTATCAGCTTCGGCAGCTTTGGGTGTTCTAAATTGATTGCTCAACCATCCACCAACCTTCATGTTCGTGCACGTCTCGTTGGAAAAAACTTGGTTGCAAACTCCCAGGCATTTTCCAAGAGAAGAGTAAAATACCTTTTGAACAAATGCCTCAAAACAAAGACATGTAGAATTTTCCAACCAGTTTCCAGGGGATATCTGGGCATTTTGTTTATACCAGGGTAATCATTATTTTTTGTGTGTAGTGTGTGTGTTTGTGGTTTGTTTTGATCATGTTGGGATTAGTAGGTGGTTTGAAATTAGTTCCTAGCATTCAAATCATTCATCTATCATTCTGGATCCCTACAACAAATGACTTAGGCTCCGGGAAGTTGAAAAACACCTACAGTGAGCAATTACCAAATAGAACAATTCCAAAACTACTGGATGAAGAACATCATATTTGTGGAAACACTCAAAAACAAAACGCCTATCAGCTATAGTTGCTAGTAATGGCCAACAAAGCTATGGTACGTAGATATAACTTAGCATATATGTGAAGCCGATAGGGCCTATATAGCCAACACCCTTAAAAGTTTCGCTGCTCCACCCCAAAAAAGATGATTGGAAGCTGATGAAACTATCCTTTCCCAACAAGGATAATCAACAGCAAGCAAACATGATACAAAGCAAATACAATTGCTAAAGGTACTGTTGATGGACAAAATCCTGCATCAGTTGATAGGTAGTTTATCCCATTATTTGCAAGGTTTTATACATAACAGGCGGTGCAGGATTTCGTCCATCAACAGTATCACCAAAAAAAACAAATCTTATGACTTGTGGTGGACTTCTTCAACATTTATTTCTTGGATGGTCCAGTTTTCAATCTCATGAGGTCAGTGCATTGAGGATCTCATCGGCAATGGACTGCATCGTCGCGGTTGTAGGTAGTCTAACCAGTTGTTTACCAGCAAATTTCTAAAAAACAGAATTACCCTCCCTGAAACTAACATAACCCCGGAAAATGGAGCCCTGCGAAAGGAGATTCCTATTGAACACCTGCATTTTGGGGGGATATGTTAGTTCTAGGGAGTGTAATCCAAGGTGGTTTGAACCCATTTGACACATAGTTGAAAAACGGGAATATTCAATATTCCCCGATTTTTTGGGTACCACCAGCTCAGTCATCCAGTCATCCCTTCATAAGGCCTTATTTCCTGGCAAATGCATTGCACCATTTCCAAATAAGGTCATCTTTCCAGTCATCCCAAATCAAAAAGGCTGAGAACCTCTTTCCTGAAAATTCCTTGGCGGCCTTTTTGGAGGGTACTTGGGGGCTTCATCCCAGTTAGTAAGTAGTTAGTCATGTTTGCCATTTAAAGCCATTTTGAAGGGGAACAAGCCTACTTAGGGGACTCATAAACCATGCTTATCAACCACTTACCAATTGTTGGGATGATCCTCCGAGCACCCCTAAGGAATTACCCCGCTGTTCATCATCAGAAATCCACCCCTTTCGACCCACGGTACCTCCACCTCACTCACTTCCTTCAAGTCCATTTTGCGGCAGCTATCCACATGGGCAAGCACGGTGACCCCAGTGATTTTTTTGGTGAAACAACCAATTGTTCAATCAGTTCTGGGGAAAAAATGCGCACATGATAAACCCGGGCGAAAACCATGCTCACCTGAAGCTTTCCAGTGCTTCTTTGGATTGGTTTCCTTTTTGGTGCGTGAATGTGTCGGAGTCGAAAAAACATGAGTTTGGACAACTGAGTTTGAAGAAGAAAAAATGCTCAACAACAAAAGTCAACATTGGAGGCCCAAAAAAGCCACCCAGATCTTCATCCACAGGCAACAATGAAGCAATCCAATAACAACGCATACTCTGTTTTGCAAGGCTTGAAGTCTTCGTGGCTGCAAAACATCTCTTGAGATCGCAGCCAAATTCAACAAAGCTGGAACACATGTATTATGTATATCGCGACCTCAAGGCTACTAGTAAAAAAAATACTACCATGAACTGGCAATTATCATCAATTATCTAGTTTCCATCTGGACGCTATGATCTGTCAAAGCCTCTACCATCATGGCATTGACTTTGCATACCCAAACAAATGCTGTCATGGATTTCAAAACCAAAAACTACATCACAAGGAAGATTCCCAGTTTCATGTTTCACATGCTGGCGGATTTGTTTCAACCAAAATGGCGTGAGTCATTTTGAAAGAAAGCTAGCTGCAGCCTTGCTGAACAACAATACCAATAGGATCCATGTATGCTATATTTACCTACATTTACCACAAAAATCAACTAAATGTAGGTATATCAATGGAAATATACCATACATGGATCCTATGGGATATGCTGCCGTGCTCCCCGATTTTTTCTTCAATACGTGTCCTCCACCTCAACTTTAAACTGCAGATTTGGAACCAAACTCCCAATTGCATATCAGGCAACTAGACCCCTTGTTCCAAATCCACGGGGAATTGGAAGATGAGGGGATATACATGCAGAAAAAAAGAGACAAAAAGCGTGAGAGAGAGAACTGCAGGTAGAGCGACTTGTTGGAAATCTTTGAGTTAGGTCAGGTGGGAATGATTCTGTTAGTTCTAGGCGCTTGACCTGAACATGTTTCGAATGATTTCCTAATCCCAAAATTACGAAACCCATGCAACAACTTTCCATCCTAGGCGCTATCACAGAGTGTTCTTTCTTGAAAGAAACCATGCGCAACCTTCAACAATGCGAGCTACCTCCCCGTGGGCCCGTGTCTGCTACAACACTCCCTCCAAGGTACGCAGGGTGTCGTGGATGTTGTACATCTACATCCAAATGTGTCGCTGGTCCCGGCGTGTCAGGAGTTTCCTCGAAAACGGCTCCAGGCGTCGGCACCGAAAACTTGTTTTTTTTTGGTTTCATTTCTCAGCTTTTAGGGGATCTATTAGGACATTCTGTTTTGAATTTCCGTTGGTGAAAATGGGGCAGAAAACGCGTTAAGCTATATGAATTACCATTGAAATGGTGAACCTTCCATTGGGTGAATGATCTTCATACATCATTTCCGGCTTACACCATTTACACACATTTTTTTCAAGGACCCTTTTTGTTGGGTCCAAGTATGTGGCTTCCTTCGGCGCTTGGAGGTCACCAAATCTGCAAAATCAACTTGCATGTTTTTGTTGGGCCAAGATTTGGTAAAAAAAACCATTCGAAATGATTCACAAGGATACCCACCTGAAGTTTCTTAACAGGAAACGGAAACCCCTGAAGTTTGCTACAACACAAAAACCAATAATAGGAAGCCGGATCATCTTCCAGTCCCACCCCATTTTTCAGGTTCCGTGTGAAAAACCAAACCCGCAAACCTCGAGTTTCACTGGTGTTTTTTAAACGTGTTTTTTTGAAGAGTACTTTAGCCTATCCCCAACCAACCCACGAATCATCAAGGGGATCGCCCATGTGAGGTTTCCAGCGGCCACGAAATGCGGAGTTTCTTAAGAATCGTGCCGGCAGGACTGGCAAGCAGTTTCTTCTGAATTTGGTATGGCTGAACATGGACAATCGCAATACTTGGAAGAGTTAAAATGACCAAAACTAAGATTTGATACTCATTTGTCGTCAAAGGAAAGTTGGGTTATTCTACGACCCACTTGTGGATTTGTTGGATAGTTGTTGCAAAAAAAATGGGGACCACACTACTTCTATAACCACGTTTTTGGCTCAAAATTCAGACAAATCTTGCCACGACCACGGGACCATCTTGCATCGCTACTCTTAGGAGTCTCTCATGTTTGATTCATCAGCGAGGATCATTCCTTCTGAAAATAGAAATGGTGGAATGCTATGGAAAACAACTATCAGCCAACCAGAATGAAACTTGGGGATTACCCTCCACATGTCCCACTTGGTCCCACTTGGGGAAAAGGAGAATCATCTTCAACAGTGCCTTTTTGAGTGATATGTTTGTTCCCTGGAGGGTATATATATATATTTATATATATTCGTTAAGTTCAAAACAAATACGAAATGAACCATTTTGGACAAACTTTCAAAAATATTTCACCAACATGGAAGTCATGGAAGTCGGAAAGGACTGTATTCGTCGGTGTTTACTACCTACACTCCCTGAAATTACAGTGTATATATTTAACATAGCCCCTGAAAACATGGCAGTTTTCCAAATGTTTTTCCTGTTTGGGGCCCAGCCTCTTTTCAGAGAACAAAAAGCTGTGAACGTTTTGCCAAGGTTCAAAGCTGAAAGGTTTGTAGCTACGACCAAAGCTTCGGCCCTTGGAGCGTTGCTTGCTGGTGCACGCTGCCTTTTCCGGGAAACACAAACGGCGATTTAGGACAAAAACACGGGGGAGGGTGGGTTTTACAGGGCCCCAAAACGAAGGACATGTTTTTGGGGTGCTTGTTTTTGCCCGGTGTACTCATAGAACTGATTGAAGTAACATGGTTCCTCTTAATGCAGGATTGGTAAAGCACTTGCAACGAAGCATGTTGTAAAAACATGTGGCTCTCCCCAACTTTGTCGTGCTCACTCGCCCCTTTTCAAACCTTCAACGAACTAGCGACCCAGACCCAGCATCTGCACCCAATGACATTCATCATAAATCCAGTCACTCTCCAAAATAGACAAGTCAAACGTGCAGAGTATGTTTCAACAAAGCTCAGGCCTCTGAAACACACTAAGCAATTGAATCAAGTCACATATAGGTATGCATATTTGAATATTAAATGCATATATACAGTAGGAAACAAAATATGTGTATATAATTGTATATTCAAATATAAGTAGATAAATATCATACATCTATATACATGGCCAATAGATACAAAGAACACATGCATCAGTAATAAATAACATCACTTCGAATTAGTAAGCAGCAACCAAAATCCCCGCCCTACCAAAAAAAACTGTCAACGTACCTCATACGACTCTGCAACCAATACCAAAGCCACAATATATTCAACCAAAACACACACACACACACATCATCACACATCCAGTCTTGTGCACGTCTCCTAACACAACACGAACGAAATCTACTTCCCGAACGGTCCTTGCTATACAAATCCGGTGATGCACCCATTGGTTTCGGCCAGTAATCATGAGGTAAATGAGTCCATTCCTTAGCTTCGGGGGGACGCAGTGGGTTTTCATTAAATTTCTCTGCTAGCTGTTGATGGAAAAAATCCGGTGATACACAAAGTTGATATGATGATATTGCAAATGTATGTACTTGGCGATTCTTTGAAACCTTTTTGTGATGGTCCAGTGACCCTTTAAAAGGCTGATGGCTGCCAGGATGCTGGAACCAGGTGATTCAACCCAAGGAAACTTGGAGGTCACTTAACCAACAACCTTTGAGTGAGTTCGGGTACACGATTTACGCCATCCCAAAAAGGTCACAATCGCTAACGAAGTTGCCAGGTAGGCATTCTTCCCCAAAATCGCCCATGGATACAAAACCCCAAAGGATGGCGGATTCGTTGATGGTTTTGAGCCACCCAGTTAACCAAGAAAAAATTTGCCAAAAGTCAGATTTTTCGAATCATTTCCCTGATTTAAGGTGAAAAATAAAACATGATATATATTTGAAACCATCATTCAAATTATTACCTTTTTAGTAGGGAATCCTGAACTAAACCTTTATTTGCTGGCATCCTAAGGTGCAGGGTAGATCCAATGGATACGCTGAAAAGCGACAAGGCTCTCGATCGCCAGTGCCGAATCCCCAAGAAGGTTTGGTCTGGCGTTTCGGAACGCCACCCGAAAAAAAAAAAAACCTGACCCAACCACTGGAATGAGAAATCAACGCATGAAACAAAAAGAAACACCACCTGGCAACTCTTTGTGACCTTTTTGGGATGTCTAAGTGACCCTTTCAAAGGTTAAGTGACCTCCAATTGGGGGATGAAAAGGTGACTTTGAATCACCTGGCACTGGAATTTTAGTAGAGATCTGAGATTCAGATTAAGAGCTGAGATTGTTGAAGCCAAATGATGCCCATCATCTACTTTTCTCTCTCGCTTCTTTAGTGCTAAACGGTTTTTTGTTGGAGATCACTTGCCTCAGCCCAAACAGGAGAACCAAATGGTGACGTGGTGAGCCTTTGTTATTTTGAAGCCTTTCGAATTGGCTGCAGTTCCATGTTAAGATTTTGGGAACACCACTGGGGCCTGGTTCGGACACTGCCGAAGAGAAGAAAAGGTTGCTTGATATAAGTTTGACATGCGTGTTCATCTTTTCTTTAGTGGGATGGTAGCTCCAACAACTGACAAATTCAGAAGAAAACCCATGACGAATTGACCAAATCCACCGTTCCAAGGCCTGGTTCTTGCTTGGACTATACCTCGCCGGACCAGGAGAATGTTCCTGGTGCAGCTGGGCGGGTTGATCTAACAAGAGTTGTTACCAGAACTAACTTTTGGGAATTGCACCAATCATTTGTTTTTTTTTGGTGGGGCAGGGGTTGTATCTATACGTGTACTGTAACTGATATTTACTACGAAGTATATACATTTATAGCGTGTGTGTATAAATCATCTGTCTGGTAAAATCTTGACAAATCAGATGGTCACCATCTATTTCGCAGAAAAACAGCGAGATTTTCCAATCCCAAAAAAAGTCCTCCTTACCAGCCACAAAGCGATCGCGTTTGCGAGGGCTCCTCGATCCCCCCCGATGTTCAAACTCACGGCGGGTTTCGCTTGAGAATCACCGATGTTGTACAGTTGGACACCCCTGAACATGTTGAACGGAGGGGGTCATCTTCCAAACCTCCACTGAATTGGAGTTCCATGATTTGCTGTTTGTTTTCAGGGGTGTGCAACGAATTCAAATATTTTTGGTAAGAAAAAACTGGATAGTATCCCCATGCTTCTGAGTGATATGTTGCGCTATACTTCCTTTGTTGGGGAGTGTGTATCCTTTACAGAAGGAAGGTCCAAGAAGCTTTACCCAGAGATTGCTTTCGAGAGTATATGGGTGCATTACATGTTTGTTGTGCACGCACTGTGACCATAAGTCCCTCTCTATCTGACGTAGATACAGTATGCATTTGCAAAAAACAATTGTAGACATGCATGATATCGAATTTTATTTGATAAATGTATTCGGCGGCGCCTATTAAGCTGTGCAAATATACGGTACATACATTGCATCATATGTCCGCATCACCACACGACATGACCATCAAAGCTCTTCAAGTCTGGAAACACCAGGCAATATATGCACGTAATGTCAAGGCTGCAATCCAAACATAAAAAAAAACAAAGTAATTAAAGGAAACATGTTTCTTTTGTCTATAACTTCAGGAACTTTCTATGTGTTTTCTTGAGGTGCCATGTCACCGTTTAGCAGGAGTATGCTTCAGTCTCGGAAAAAAACACAGGACTTCGCTTTCAACTGGGTTGCTGATATCCAGCTGAACTTCCGAACAAACTTGTAACAATGCCAACTGATACAGGACGGTTTGTCAATCCATAAGATGGATGATTCATCAGAGTTTTGATCAAAAAAAGGAATCAGTTAGAGCCAAGTCCGCTGTGCATTCCCTGATTCAATGTTTTTTTGTCATAATATGTCATAAAAACCGCATGCAAATGTGCAAATCAAAATCACTATATATACTATAATTACAATACACTACACTGTTTGGACACAATGAAATTCAATACTTCCTATGTCATGGAAACGGCAACCACATTTTGAAACGGCTAAACCTATTTCAGGATTTCAATCTTGCGACGGTTTTCTTTGATCACAATGAGGCTTTCTAGGATTGAAGGAGAATTTGTTGCAGTCCCAGACTCCACTGTGGCTTTGGACCCAGTACCCATTTCGGTGCAGAATAATGATCGCTCAAGGTCCTCAGTTGAGGTCGTGATACTTGAAGCACTTTAAGGAATGCATGGTTGTTGCCATGGCCGTCAAAAAGAAGGAGTCATGAAACACATTGAAACACCCTTCTTCTGTGATAAGGCCTGAAAAAAATCCTCACATATACTTCTTTGGAAGTTACCTCCTAGTTGAAGGTCCAAATCCCTGATACCCAGTGAAGATGTGGCTCCTCACCGTTGCTATGGATCCCTGTGGATGTAAGGTTAAAGGTAAAACTCATCCTGAAAACCGTAGCTCTGTAATTCATGTCACTGGGCACTTGTACTTGCAACAGTTTTTGTTGATAGCTTCCGATCCAACTGAACCCACATTTTCCGGTCGGTACACCATGACATCATGAGCTGGCAGCCGGCAGACTCAACAGAATGGATCTTCGGGTGTCATTCTCACCGCAATCCACTGAGAATGTTGTTCCTTATTAACCCATATTAACCACTACGCCTTGAGAGAAACATATGGACAATTCAACGATTCTGCTGTTGGACAAAATTCAGTACCACCCTGGGTTTCAACTACAAACAGCATGCGACATTTTGCTTTACACCCGCAAAGTTTACCAGTTCCCCCCTGAAGAATGGTGGTTGGAAGGCGATTCTTTCCCATTGGGGCCCGCTCACTTTTCAGGGCGTTTCCTATTAAACTTCGGGTGGGTAATTGTGAATCATTTATTTGTCTTTTTACCAATCTTTGCCTAACAAAAACAACGAAAAAAGTTGACCAATTGTCACCAGGTCGCGTTAGCTTCGGGTTTCGACGCGGGCTTTCGCTTCCCATGATGCATGGCCGCTTCGCGGCAAAGCGCGGTAGGATGGATGGTGGGAACAATGGAATTGGGGAACTGCCGCAAATGCTGAAATGTATTCATGCCCATGCTGC
The DNA here is from genome assembly GCA_000507305.1 of Breviolum minutum Mf 1.05b.01. Lineage (NCBI taxonomy): Eukaryota > Dinophyceae > Suessiales > Symbiodiniaceae > Breviolum > Breviolum minutum. Next base: position 59,708 of record DF241243.1, on the reverse strand, counting down.
ACATGATTGAGATACTGAGATAGAATCATATGAACATTCTATGAAGAGAAGATACAAAGAGCGAAAAAAAACTATTTGATGATGTATGAATACAAATTTGAGGAAATTCACATCTCCTCAATGGTACAAATTAGTCCTTTTGGGATCTGGGAACGTGAATTGATGGAGTTATTTTGACTGGCCCAGATCCGAAGGCATGGTATACTGTGTAATTCAACGTTTTAGGGACAACTGGACAACCTCTCAATGCATGGAACCATGGTACTTCAAAGCAACCATTGCCAGAAATATTCATAAACATATACCGCTAAACTTTAAACTATAAAACAAATTTATCTGATCAACAACACAAACTTCATAGAAGCATTGCTGCATCTTCCCAAAACATTACAGTAATTTAGTGTTTGACCGCCATTGAAGCCTGTTTGGAATTAGCACATCTTTTCACATAGCATGACTCGTTGTTATTCCGCACCAAAACGGCGACTGGATGGGACACCAGGTCCCAACTATCAACTACTGTGGCCCCAAAACTTTCCTCATGAAAAGCTGAAAAAAACAACTTAACTAGTGAGTGGTTGAACCAACCCAATTGAAAAATATGTTATAGTCAAATCGAAAATCTTCCCCAAATAGGGATAAAAAAAAAAAAACAATTTGAAACCATCACCCAGTTCACTACTATACATCTGGCAATTGATCCATGTTGATCCACGTTAACTTTCGACCATTGGAAGTTCAAGCTGTTGAGCTTCAATAAAGGACCCTGTGAAGCTAAACACCTTTTGTTGTTGTGGGGTTAGCTGCTTAGCTTTGGATTTCCCCAAAGGATTTGAAGATTCAACATGGAGAATATATATTGGATGATTGGTTTTTAGAGAGAAAAAATGATGGTAAAATGTTGGAATGAATATGATCCGGATCACCTTTTGAGAGGATGTTTTTGGTCCTTATGACTGCAAACATTTGCAGCCAACAAATAATCATGCCGTCCCCCAGTCACACCATTGTCCACCATGTTGCCCTGTCTTTGCTTTTTGAATCTTTTTGAAACCATTTTGGTCACACTCTTCGCGCGTTCTTGGTCGCAGACTGTTGCCGCCAACGGCAAATGTAGATACCACAAAGACAATTCAACAAGAGGCTGGTCAGTACCAAAAGAGTGCTACGGGACCTAAGCTTTTTCCAGCAGCAAGAAGGGTCAACAAAAGATGGGCACAGTGAAGAAATGATGATGATGATGATGATGATGATGATGATGATGGGTGCAAAAAAGGCAAACGTCGATTGAACACAATCTCTCGTGCATTGAGTCGAAGGATTTACTTTATCTTGAGAATATCTGCCTACTTGGTTGCACAAGTTCTCACTATAGTCACTAGAGCTAGAGACTCTCGACCGTAGCAAATCGGGAAACATGTATCTAGTGCTGCGAATGAATGTTGAACGTGATGCCCATATTATATATACAGAGTATATCTAAATCTAATCTAGTTGGTGGTTTCAACCCATCTGAAAAATATTGGTTAAATTGGATCATTTCCCCAGGTAGGGGTGAACATGAAAAATATTTGAAACCACCACCTAGTAATTTATATATATAAATATATATGTATATTAAAAACAGTCCAAGGACCTGCTTGAGAAAGAGTAAAGGATGTCGGGCTCGGGACTCAACCACGACAAATGGCACATCACAAATGACGAAGAAACAATACAAAGCATCAAACAGTTTCCTACGCCACATTCCACATAAACCCAAGAACTAAACGTCTGAAATCCTAACACATATATTAAACATGACTGATTACTGCAAAACACAAAAAAATCATCATTGCAAAGCGAACGAAAAAGAAAAAACGCGCCATCCCCATCACCACCACTACCACCGCGACAACAACAACAACAACGTCTCACATCAAGCTTCATTCACCAGGTTTTTAACAACTGAGTTTCCCCGGCAGCTCTGAATGTACCCAGGTAAGGCTTCTCACGTCCTGAAGTCATGGAGCAATTTGTCGAAGGACATCTAATACCTTCCATGGGAACCGACAACCTTTCTATAAAACCCCCGGAAGATTAACGGCTGGAACCTGAGAATACGGGCCCCCCGAACGGAAGAGGAAAATCATCGACTCCAAACCATCATGACTTCAGGTTCGATTCGTTAATCTCTGGGGGTGTAATATATCCCACTGAAAAAAACATTTACCATTGCTACAATGCCCTGCCTGGAACTAAGATAGCACCTGCACGCATGGCAGAAACTTCATGGAAGAAATCTTGCACCGAGATCAACTCCTTATATTGGGGATGGTCATCCCACCTTTAATTGGGAATCCTTATAATCGCTATATCAACCCCTACTACAAGGTTAATGACCATCCCTACTATAGGAAAACAATGGAAGTTAGACCCCATCATGGAGAAATACAATTGATGGAAAAAAACCTGCACCAGGTGGAATGTATAAAAACCCTGTAAATAATGGGATATGCTCCATAATATCAATTGGTGCAGGATTTCTTCCATCAACTGCATTAATATCCCCAAATTTCCCGGGAGCAACATCTCCACCAACAATCCCCCCCCCCGAAGTTCCTGTGGTCCCAAAGTCATTGCCATGGTTTCATCTGTCCCCACCGGAGCCTCGTGGCCAGGGTTTTTAGGACTCCAGATGACAAGGATCGCCCAGAAGAATCTCTCATGTTAAAAGAAACTTAAAAACGGAGGTCCTACTCTTGGGGGTCCCTACGAGAAATCCGGAATTAGCTTTTTACACAAGGTTTGTTCCTGTAGCTTGTTTTGTTGTCATTCTTCACGGTGTCTGCCTTTTTATGATGTTAAATGTTGGTGGCGAACAGTGTCCCAACCAATTAACCCCAATTAACCATTACACTCCCTAAAACTAACATAGCACCTGAAAATAGTCCATCCCAAAAGGAAAGTAGTATTCCAACCACCCATTTTCAGGTGCTATGTTAGTTTCAGGGAGGGTAGCTGAATATAAAAATATATCAAAATGATTAAGGTTCCAAAAGCCACCGTCCCATTTTTGAAGGTTGGGATGGTGATATGGGGGTTTCCTAAAATTGTGCCCAACAACCATGGGTTTTCCTACTAAAAATGATCATTTTGGGGTGTTTTGGGGGTACCACCATTTACGGAAACACCCATATATGCTCACATTAGATGTTTTGTTTGGCTATTTTTGGTGTGGAGAACTTGGAGGTTCACATCACATGGATCGACAAATTGGCGCTTTTTTGGAAGGTTAGAAATATCATCTAGTAGTCAAGCAGTGGCTTGAGCTAAAAACAAGGCCATCCAATATTTGGGTTGAGATTTTTTGGAAACTGTCATTTGCCTTGCAACCATTACCTAACATTCACCTTTTCAAGCAACACCCCACACTTAAGTACCATCTGCGGGAAAACCATGAGGCCTTTTGAATTGCAAAATTTCATGCGTTTCACAATCCCTCCTGAACGGCCACGTTCCTTTATGGTGGCCTAGAGGTCTTCAAAGTCTATGGCTAAATAAGTGCAAACTTGGTGCTCAACTTGGCATAAGGCTTTGGGATTCATGGATGGGTCTCTCCTTATGAAGTTAAACATGATTATTTAGAGATACAGTTGATGGTTCAGAAACCAGGCTCACCACCTGGGATATATAAAAGCCCTCAAAAAAAAATCGTAACAATTCTCCAACTCAACTGGTGAGTTTACCGGAATTTCTGGTTGCCATCAACAGGTATGGGTAGATCATGGTGAACCCCAATCTTACCTACCAACTTTTCGACTTTCGTCGACTTGATTTTTCTAATCAAGGGTATTTTCAGGGACCCCCAAAGGACATGGGACCCCTGAAAATGGTAAGATATGGTAAGTTTCCCATACGATTCCCATATCTTTAGGGATTTTTATGGGAGCGGTATGGGAATAGTATGGGAAACTTACCATTTTCAGGGGTCCCACTGATCTAACCTAGCACCGGTCACGTTCGCCACAAGACTTTCCTGAAAGTTTGTGCTAGTTTATTGGTTAAGGGAGTAGAGTTACCTTAAAAATCATTGGACCCTCAAAACTGGCTATTTTGAGGACCCTACCCCTGCATGCTATACAGGTTCAGGGCCCCTTCCATTGGAGGGTCCAAGATCCTTAGGGTATTACCAAACAAAATCGTCCAACCTTGCCTTTCAAGACTTTCAAATAGAAAGTATTGGTGCTTTTCGGTTCGCCTTTTCTGAAAAAAATATGCTCCTCAAAATGTGAATCTTTGCCAAGTAGGGGTGAAAATACAAACATATTTGAGTTGCCACCAGCTAGCAGTGACTGATCTTGATTGATTTTGAGTATTTTTTGGAGTGTTTTTCTCTCATCCCCAAAACCATCCCCATATACCGGGTACCATTCCGCCAGGATTCCCAGGCCCCACCACCGAACGTCACGAACACCCAACAGGATCGGAAGCCATGAAGCCGCGCTGGTCGTGCTTGAAGGGTCACGCCAGGGAAAAGATACCGCCTTTCAAAGGGTGCGGAGAGGTGCTGAAAGAGATGGATACCCATGTGGGCCCCCATGTTTACATACCAGCATCTTCCAGTTCGGGTGTTGTTTGAACCCTAAGGAATGGTGTTTTTCGGCACCCCTTATCATCCATGAAAAGCACCCCGAAAGGAAGATCCAGGTATGTCTCTTTAGAGTTGGAATATTTTTCCATCGCCATCCCGGAGGTTCAGCGGAGCTGAAGCCGAGCAGGTGGCCTAGCCAGAATATATACATATATATATATATACATATTATATATATATTGCAAATACATTCAAAAATATAGCAAGTGATAATCCTTATTCCAATGTCCTGTGTAAAACAAAGGTCCTAGTCCCAAACACGGATTTCCAATAATGATAAGGAAATTCCCACTGTAAAAAAAACAATCATCCTTATATATCTTATATATTAGAGTGGGTACTACTTCATCCCCTACATCTCTCAAATCATTTGATTTTCTAGTTAGTGGTTTCAACCCAGTTGAAAAATATGCGGAAGTCAAATTGTATGATTTCCCCAGGGAGTGGTTCGTCACTGAGTGGCTTTTGGCCTTTTAAAAAAAGGCCTGTCATTTGAAACCACCACGTAAAATCAAATCATTGAACCAAACTTATGTACCTGGACCTTCCAAAGGGTGCGAAATGGTTTTAAGGGGTGTCAATTAACCATCCCTTAGGGTTTGTTTGGCAACCCTTGGAAGGTGCTGGTTGCCAAAACATCCATCAACATCCACATCAACGACGACGGATAAACACCTCCACACCTCAATCTGACTCTCTACAAATCCGGAGGCCAAAGCTTGGGCTGCAGGAACTCCACCACGGTACCTGGTTTGGTTGATGACTCTCCAGGTACTTTTTGCCAAAGTATGTTGGAATTGTTTCCCATGGCATGTTTTCATGGCTAACAACAAATAATCTTAAAATAAATAGAGTGTACAGTTGTAATGTTACATCAGGATGAAAACTTTGTTTTGCCCCCCTAGTAAGAGTTCCAAGAGGAACTAAATGGGAATAGACAGTTTTTGGTTCAAGATGGGCTGAATCTAGTTGTTTTTGGAACTCTTACAGGGTGAAGTAAGTAGGGAAGAAACCAAGTTGAAAGCTATATACGTGTTTACCATCGCGAACGCCAACAATTCACAAACAGCTAGTATAAAATGCAGGATGGAGCACGTCACGTAGCCCATGGTGCTTGCCAACGAAAACAGACCTGACTTATCCTGAAGTTTGGCCACCCCTCCCATCACGCTTGGACCAGCGGTGAAAATAACCTCCCTTGCCTTCTAGAACGGCGAAAAAACAGCTGGACTGATCTTGGTCAGGAATATTCAGGAACCCCAAACTTCAAACCATTTCTTCCCAACCGAGAAAAAAACATAGGAAGAGATACGCTAGCTTTCGACCTTGAATGTTGCATACTATCACCATCATTTTGGATCCCAAGATTATTTTGTTTGAGGCAAATCTGGCACCGATTTCGGGGCTCAAAGGTGGCAAAACTGAAGAGGTAAATCCTCAGCTCCCTGTTACAGTTTTATATGCAGCGATTTTTTTACCATGCTTAGCACTCCCTTTCCAAGCACCAGCCCAGCTACTGTTGATGGAAGAAATTCCAGCTAACCACCTAGGATGTAATTGGAATTTATAAAACCCCTGTATAAAAATGTTTGGTAAAAACTCCCTATCAACTAGGATTTTTGCCAAGCACCAGCTACCAAGCAAACCCACTCAGAACCGAGAGTCGAAATGGGTCAGCAATTGGAACCTACGATGCAACGAAACAAAATCCGGAGGGTTCCGGGAACGGGGATGACACCTGTGGAAACTGGAAACGAGGATGACGACGCACCCCGACGGAACTCCGTATACTAGACGAATCATCAATAAAAAGGCATTAGAAAAGCTGATTCAGAGCTTCCGGCAGTAGAAGATGGAGCATTTTCAGGAGGAAAACGTATGTTACACATCAATAAAAAAAATTAGGGTAATCAATGAGTTGAGGGCCCCTTCATTTTTCAAACCCAGCAGTCAGGGAGACTTTCAAAAAAATATACAAAATATGGCTTCTGTTTGAAACACCAGAACCATGCCATAGTTATTGTTGCTAAATCGAGGATACTAATACATACACAGAAAAATACATCACAAAAAAAAATATCTGGATAACACATGTTAAACCAAACGCATCACCATGCAGTAGCATGCAGGTTCTCTATCATCGCGTATGTGGGTGAATCATTGGTGAACCAACCTATCACACTAAAAAAAACCGTTCAAACCTGGTTGGTGGGTTCAACAATTGAAACATCACTACGAGAGAAGGTATCATTTTATCATTTTAAGCCCTTGGGGGAGATGTTTAACCGTTTAACCCGTCGAGAGGGTGTATATAAAACCGCTATTTGATCTATTTGTGTAAGACCGTTGTGTGAAGTACATATATCTGCTTACACTTTTCTTCATCATCTCTCTTCCCGAGAAAAACATTTAGCACTATGTCGCCCTGATCTTCATCATGCATCTCTCCTCATAACAACCAATATCAAATGCGGCACTGACATGCAATTTGGGAATCACAGAACTTACAGTAGAGGCAATGTCTGGTCTTTTCAAGTTTACCAATTTGCCCATGACATTCCAAAACCATTCAAAGGTGGTATGGTAGGATCACAGCCCTTGTTCTCACATCGGGGTGTCTATTTTGCGTGTCTGACGTATCTTGTCCAATCTAAACAAGAGAATTCTATCACAATTTCATATACCCTAGACATCCAATCACCTTCTCCGGAGGCATTTGGACCCCCAAAACATACCTAAAACACCAAACCTCAGGAGGTATGACTGGATGTTTGACAGGATAATTTACCACAAGTCTCACTCCAAACATCGATCCTGGTCGACCTTCGAATCCACATCCGAGTGACGTGTAGCTGAGATTCTCCTGCGCTTCCGTTTCATTGCGGCTGCCGAAGAAACTCCGTGCATCAATCCTGAAGGGCTGGCGGCGGTAGCTGGCGGGACGGCTATGACCATGGTGGAAGATGCTTCCACTTAAATGCCTTGTTGCAGGTGTTGCAGGCAACTGGCCAACCTTCTTCAGGGATTCACTACCCGTGCTTATAGTTTTGATGGTTTGGATTTCGATTGATTTGTATAACAAGCCCTCGAAGCATCGTAAAAAAAAAAACAACAAACGAATTTGGACACAAAGATTTTCCGGAAGTGTTTCTGGTATTGTTTAAGTTTAAACTTCAAACTTTGGATGTCCAAAGTCATCCTAATGCTTTCAAAGCCGTGACAAAAGCAACCAAACCCAGCATGATACGGTTGATGGAAGAAGTCCTGCACCACTTGATCTGGTAAATATCCCAATATTTACAGGTTTTTATACATCCCAGGTGGTGCAGGATTTCTTCCATCAACAGTATCTCCAGATATCTCCGGTATGTGGAGGTAGGGGGACCGTAGACTTGGTCAAAGTCGATGTCTTTTGATGATTTTGTTTGTTCCGAACCTCCGGACCCATGTGTTTTTTTTCCAAACAAAACCTTGGACCCAAAATCTTATGGTCCAATTTTGGGTCCCAAATCTTCAACTGAAAACCAATGACTGGCAAGTGCCAGTCACCCCCCAGCCAGTTGCTCATTTGCTCGTCATTTAGTAGGGAAAATGGCCATCTTATTCCTCATTTAAGCTCATCCCCTAAGCACCAGCTGTCTCCCCCTTCCAAACTTCCCCTCTTCCAACCAATGACTCCAAGTCTCCGGTTGTGCAAACTGGACTCCTGGCGTCCGGGATCTGCGAAGCCATCCTTTTGTCAATTCAAAAGTAAACAATGGTTAATTTCAATAGGAGTTTTCCTGGTTCCCTTCATAGGTGGGATCGGTAGCATATAAGGACCCAATTTTTGCTACGTATCCTAGGAATCCAAACCACCAACCCAAACGTGAAGACTAAGGCTAAGATTATATAATAAGGATCGCATACTAAACTCCGGTGAACTAACACAGCAATGGAACATGGACTCTTTTAAGATGTATTTTTCTATTGAAAATTGTGATATCCATGGACGATACAGGATTCCATTGCTATCTTAGTTTGCCGCAGTGCATTTTTCCCATCCTGGTGCTGACTGCCTGGAGGAGCATCCCAGGTAAGTGGTTAGGATCACCACCATTTACAAACCATAAAAAAGGCCATTTGGAAGGGGTCCCACAACCCCACTTAGGGGACTTATGATCATCATGGGACCATTGGCCACTTACGTCCGTCATGGGATGATCCTCCAAGTGCTCGGGATGGGGAGCAACCCTGGCCACCTGCTTTAACTTGCCGAGGGCAGATTGTTCAACAGCACAGCGTAGCTTCTCTTCGTTCACCTGGAGGACGAGGGGAGGTTACGCAACAAGACACCTATAGCATCCATGGGACGAACCGTATATTTACTTAGACTTTATTGTTTTTTTGAATAGTAAATGCAGGGAAATATACGATACATGGATGCTATGAGATAAGGTGATAGAAATCTATACCTGACCTGTATTAGTATCAGCATCTCATCAAATACCATGTCTAGTCATGTCCTGATCATTCATAGCGGGATAGTGTGCTGTGTATGTTATATAAATATATGTTCCATCAATCTAAATAAGGCCAACACTTTGTCCGCAAGCTGAGAGATGTTGCAAAATCTTGGGGCAAGTCTTGAATGGCCAGCTTTCAAACAAATCTAGACCAGTATTGATTACCCTCGAGAAATCGGAAACACGAAAAACACTGATTCGCAAAAACACGTGGTTTGGTTCATCTGGTCTCTTTACCAACTACCACACCTTTTTGGAGGAGGAGCTACTTTGAACCCTAGAATACTACGGGTTTTGGATCATCACGAACATCGAGGACAAACTGAACTGGATTCACAAAAACTCCGATGAAATACACTGATGCTTAAATCATTCCAAGTCGTTGTGGTGTGTCAAGTTGTGTTGATCCATCAACCATAGGAATCGAAGTAAGAGGAAAACAATCCCATTCTCAACAGATTCACTAAATGGAACATATCTGATTTCCAATCGCAGTGATTATATAGTGAGTTGTTTTTTTCACTGATATGATATGGGTATTCTGTGACCATAGAAATAACCCCCCGAAATGAACATGTCCCCTGATACTTTTGACAGGACATTTCATCTTCCAACCATCAATTTTCAAGGGATGTGTTAGATTTTAGGGCAGTAAAGGTTCCCTTCCACAAGTAAAGCCAAAACACGAATTGAAACTCCAGGAATTGCAAGATGCGTCGCCTGGACTAAGAGAAGCTTCGACTTGTGCATTTCAACATGCTGCACCAACGGGGTATTTGGTTTGGACAGAGTTTTGTTGGCTGCTCATGGCTGCCCCCCTTTTTGTTAAACAGCAGAGATGGCCGCCAATAATTGGTATGTCTAACACCGTATGTAGTATGTATAAAAGGATAGTATATATTAATAAATATATGTATATATATATATATATATATAAATAAATAGACACATATATGCATTGATGGATAGCTCATACAAATACTAAGGATGTGCAGATAGAGAACGACATAGTAAGCTACATACTACATGTCGTGTGATTTTGTTTGTTGAATTGACATCTTTTAAGACTCAATCTTTACATGAAAAAACACCCCTAACATGCTAACTTTCTTTTAGAAACTACAGTAGTTTTTCTTCCAAGCTACTCACGGAGATATTTCTCGGGTTCCATGGGAACATATCATCTCCGGATCCTTCAGTACCAACCGAGGAATACCGTGGACAACTTTGCAACTGTAGCATATCCATGATGATTACAGGACTGCTAGGTCCCCTTCATTGTTGGAGACAGTACTCCACCAGCAAACATAACAGTACAAAAACTAGGACATGCGAACACTATAGTACTACTATAGTACGACTATCCCTGACAATACCATAGACGAGAAGTCACAAGCATGGAACATGCACCTATATGTTGGACCCTGCCCCCTTCCTGTTGGAGTCCAAAAAAAGTGGTTAATGGGAGTCCCCTACTGCACCAAATGGTGACTATTTGGGGACTCTTACAGGCCCGGGGCAGAACCCAACCTATATGTTTCTCCCATGTTTCTCCACCGGAGCCCTTCGCCAAGTCCCAGGAACACTTCCTGCGCCGGTCGAAGCTTCAAATGTTCATAATATACCAACATGGCCTTGGAGGTAATGGATGAGGACACTCGATTTCGGTGGGGGCTCCTAGGTTAGGTGGGAAACCAACCCGGTTGGCGAAGAATTTTTGCGAGTAGGAATCTTTAAAAAAGATAAGTAGAATCATTCTCTGTTGTCTAGTTAGTGGTTTCACCCCAATGAAAACAAGTATTAGTTTGTGTAGACAAATTGCATCATGTTTACCAAGTTATGGCAGTAAACATGAACAAATACACCTAGTCGTGTTTGAAGCTTTGATTTGTCGTGTTGCTGCATCCGAGCATCTGGTCTCACATGAGCCTCGCGAAAATCGTCAAGGTATGTGGAAACAAAAATGGTGATCAGCGTGGTGCTGAGCAGAAAGCTCAAATATGTCAAAACTACTGTTACCTTGTAAAATCCTGTAAGTAACGAGATAAACTACCTATCAATTGGTGCAGGATTTCTTCCATCAACAGTATGAATCACAAGGTGGGTAATATTTGGATCTACCCCGGGCCCCAGGATGCAATCCTGGCAGATGAGCCGGTTTTGGTTGCGGAATCCCGATCCTACAAATGAAATAATCCTGGTGGTGACGGTTACTGGGCGGGGGGTAGTTCCAAGGTAATCTAACAACTCTCCAAGACGTCCCTGACACAACCACATATTGAAAGTATCTTAAGGTGAGGTTTGCTGAGGTCGCTATAGTTTGCCCATATGTGCTTTTATAGATGCAACATGCACAAGCATGAACTTCAATAATTATATATAATCATCATACTTGAATCGCAGGGAGAAGACGACTCAGAATACTGTGGATAATATGCAGGGGGGAAGTTGTTTGTTTTGCAGGGGGGGAAGTTGTGCACAATATGCACAATAGCAGCAAGACCGGAACAACACTAGAGTACAGAAAAGGACCAACAAAAACCACATACTCTCGATACCCTTATTTGGAAAGCTGGACTTCCATACCCCCTCTTGAACTGCCAGAATGACACCTGACACATCAAGGCCCATCGAAAAAAAGTGCAGCCCGAGACACAAAATCCAACCAACCCTGATAGAAATTCCTCAATGTTATGAAACAGTGAATGAACAGGGGTGGTTGGGTGCATGTGGCCAGAACCAACAGAAACACCTTTCCAAAACTAAAAGTTAACACAAAACCATATTGAATGATTGAATCATTTGAAACCCCACAACAAAAATGGTGGTCTTGTAGTGGACTCGATTTTCCTTTTCCAACTAATGGTTGCAAACCACTTTCAGGTTACCCTTCGTTGCCCGCTTCTCGTCTTTTTTCGAAGGGCTGATTCGAAGGCCCGGATGAACAATTGGGATGGTGAACCGAAGATATACAGGTTGGTGCAATGGATGGTTCAATGGACTCTTAAAAACTTACGGATGTTCACTCCTTCCCTTACATAAACATCACAACCCATTCTTCCCGATCAGGTTGTAAAGTGCAAAATAACTTTTCATAACCTTTAAAAAGAAACATGGAATGTTCAGGTTGCAGGGAGCCTCTTTCACAATAACAGCTGTGAACATCCGAGGAACACAAAACAGGTCCCGAAATTCCCATCTCCCAACTTTTCAGGGTTGCAACCTTGCTACAAAGAAATGTTTGCCAAACATGAACTGCTTCACCAAATGAATTCCAAATGAATTGTCCATCAACAGCATGACGTACACGTAGTTTTTGTACTCAACTTACCATACCTTCCAAACATTTTAAACATAAAACGGCTTCAATTTAGGGCACAAATTCCATCTTCACCTCCACCAAACAATGATGCGTTTTGCCAAACGAATTCCTCCAGGATGTATCCAAAGAAGAACAAAATACACAGCACAAAAACCATTGGCAGCTTCCCTCTAAGACCATTTCCAAACCGTGTTTTCATGGATTTTTCGCCATCGGAGCCATCCGAAACACCCACTGGTGGACTTCCGTATGCATTTTGCCGGGGAATCCCATCCCACCCCATCCAATTAGGGCACATGTAAGCTTGAGCACGTTCTCGAACAAAGGCATAATTGGCATGTTTCCAGTTGGGAGTCGCTTTGACCTTGAGAACCTGCCAAAGGGGCCCGCAGCATCTCCAAACAAAACAGCCAATGGCTGTGGATCAGATCATCCTGAAAACAATATCTTTGATGATATTTAAGATATATACCCTCCACTCCATTTGTTTTTGTTTACGAAGGACTTTTAGTAGGATTTGTTGCTTGCGAACAACAGAACCAGTAGCAACCTTTATGGCTAGTCAACCTACCCCCCCCTAAGGTAACCCCCCCTAGAAATAATGGTTTAATAAGGCCTTATTATGGGGAAACCAATGGTTAATAAGCCCTTTGTAAGGTTAAGGTGATGCAGGTTGAGTAGCTGACTAGCCATGTGTAAAATCATGCAAATCCATACAAATCCCAAGTTATTACGGACTGAATCGTAGTCACACATGCACACCTCGCACTTAAACATCAGGAAAAAACTCACCGAATTCAGACAACACAGTCACTAACATCTACACCCGTCTATGCAATGCCCCTCACTACTGGTTATACATTTTTTCGCATCTTGGTTTGACCATCTTTTCATTCAACAACTTCCCAGTCAACATGATTCACCAATTCCACCTTGGTGCGATAGTGATAGTTCGACCTCCGTCGCAGCGTGGTCGAAAAGTGCTCCAAGAAATGTCATGGTTTAAAGTTTAAAGATATTCGACAAATTTGGCTATTACATTGCTACTACAAAATAGTGAGATTGTGGCTCTAAGAATCTCTAAGATGTCTAAGGGTGAGGAACTTTCTTTTTGGGTCATGATGGTCATGTTTTTTTGGACAACATCGCAAGGTGCTGGACACCCCCCCCCAACCGTTGACACCTGTGATAACCCTCCCAGCTGCAAATTTCTACTCATCACAACACGTACAACATATATCCACACACCACCGCATGTTACATGCATTTACTACATGGGATGTGCATCTATGGTGTTATATTTATTTCCCTCCATGTGGTTGAATGTTGATGGTCTAGGTAAGTCATATACCAGTCCCATGGATCCTATCCAAAAACACTGTTTCCTCATGTATCTGGTTCCAATCCCCCTTGGATTTTCAGCACGGCAATTCTCGGCCATGGCTTTACCGCAACTTGGGGGAGGGGCATCAACTGATCATGCTGACCATGAGACCTGAAAACATCCAAGGGATCTCGAATGAGAACCACGGCTCGATCATACCTGAAAGCGGCATGTAGACAAAACAGCACCGGAGAGTTTCTCAGTTGGGCCGTTTCGTCTGAAAAAAAGACGTTGGATTTTAAAGCCTTCATAAGATGCTATTCAAAATGTTGCTATCATGATCTGTCAGAGGTGAACTGCTGATTTCCTTGGTGGAAAAAAATCTGCAAGTGTTTTGGGGGGGGCTCAGAATGAGCAATGAATAATGACAACAAAAAAATGACAAAAACCCAGCAGGATCTGCATGGAGAAGGGAGTGGGAAAAATCTTGATTCTGATGGGAACTGAGTGAGATACTCATCCCACTGAAAAAAAAATCTTCTAGTTTTACCATGTTTGGAAAACTGTACAACTGTAGGGATCTTCCACATGTTTCAAATCTTCCACGTACGCATTCCCGTGGTGTGGGGTTTGGGGGGCCTTCCGACTGATAGCATGATCGAGAGGATTTGCTTGATAAGATGCTTTGGAACTAATGGAACAAGTATATATATAGCAATATTTTCCCAAATTGGTGGTTTAATGGTGATTTACCATGGGTACAAAGTAAACAAAATAAGGCTTAAACAAATACAAGTGATTGTTGGAGGAAGGACAAATGATGATAGCTAAAACTATCCTCTACACTAGTGATTGTTGATATTCCATGAAGAAGGGAACCCTATCTAATCTTACTGGGATGAGATCAACGTGTTTCTTGTGCCATTGCCATAGCTCAAATGCAGGTTCAGTGGCAAAAATAACCTTATATACTTACATATACACAGTCAATGAAAATCGTTTATCATCAGTAATCGACTTTGACTTAGAGGATCGGGATGTGAGAACATGTGCAATGTGACCAGAATCACCACCACCACAACAACAGCCAAAACAAAAACAACCCCCACCCCCAACAACAACAACAACAACAACAACAACAACAACAACAACAACCACAATCAAGCAAACATAATGACACAACATGACAGCATCATAACCAAACAACCTAACAACCACAAATGTGTTCGTATCATTTCCTGTATGCATCCTCTTTCCCGTCACACATGTCGATTTTTGCACACCCAGGCCACGTCTTTCGGCAAAGGAATGTGCCCTGCCGCCCAAAAAATGTGGTGTTTGGGCGCTGCCGCAAATTACAATCATTGGAAGAAGTCACGCCAAAACGAACAGTCAGAAAAAAAAGGGTTGAATGAAGATATGCCATTTGCATCCATTTGCATCCATTTGCACGTCATTCCTTTGATAATTATCATGCTGTTCCTTTCGCAGTTCTGTGACTTCTACTGTACGAAGTGTTTATGTGTGCCTACTTATAAGGGGTCGAATTCCATTCTTCTTTCGACACCCTGATGTTCATTGATTTTTCTTCAGTGTTTGTTGTCACCCATCTTTCAATACATGCCCTCACCTAACCCGACGTAGCCCCTGAAAAAGTTAGTATAATATATCTGGGCAAATTATTATATTTCACGGGTCGTTAGGTCGAATTTCGTTATTTCAAATTTGAAATAAGGTTAGGTCGCAGAAATCACGAAATTCGAAGTGAGGTCGTATTATCATGTTTTTTCAAACAACTGAAAATCCAACAGTTTACTTTCCAAATGATATAAATGATCCAAATTTGGGGATTCTGAGAAATGTCAGTCGAGTGAAGCTCCTAAAGCCATCCCAAACGATGCGCGTTTATTTCAAAACAGCAAAACCCCACGGTTTTCAAAAACTGCCAGAGCACGGAGTCAATTTCTCAAAAAGATACCCCGTCAAGATCCAAATGACATGAAGCGGACAAAAGAAGTCCCACCACTTTGAATCCATGCCTGAAACCCTTGAATTTTATCAAAATCGTAGAATTTGAGCTGTTTGGGGCGCCAAAATGGCTAAATTTCACGGTTTTGAATCCAGGCCTGAAACCCTTGAATTTTATCAAAATCGTAGAATTTGAGCTGTTTGGGGCGCCAAAATGGCTAAATTTCACGGTTTTGAATCCAGGCCTGAAACCCTTGAATTTTATCAAAATCGTAGAATTTGAGCTGTTTGGGACCAAAATGGCTAAATTTCACGGCTTTGAAGAAGTGGCAGAACCTGGTCCCACGCTGTACCCACTTATTTCAGAAGTTTAGGTCGTAATTTCACAGTGAGGTCGTGTGAGGTCGTTATAATTTGACCAGAATATATAATACCCTGGGCTTCCAACCACCATCAAAATAATACCCAAATTTGATGATTAAAACCCTTAGGTAAGCAATGGTGGTTATATTAACACCCATTGTTTTAATGGTGGTTGGAATCCCAGGGTATTATATATACTGTAGTTTGAAAGTCACTAAAACAAGGGGCTGCCTTGGTAGGTTTTGGGACGGTCACGGTGTTTCCAGTAATCCCATGGCTTCACTCTTGGGTCCACAGAATCACTGGTGGCACCCCTTCGACCCCGGGCCTTATTCAATTTGGTTGCACTTTTTGCTCGGCTGCGGATGACACTTTCCAAATCGCCAGGAGGAAAAATCAAACCTCAAGATTCGCGGCGATGAAAGTGAAGGATCCATGAGGTCCAGAAAAGTGGGGGAGGGAGGTCATTTCAATGAGGAGGTCCTGAGGAACTGTCCAAAATATCCCCGGTCAATGATGATTTTCAGGCCTTTCCCTTTTTAAGGTTGGGATAGGACTCACAAGTTCCCAGGACAGTATTGATATCCTTTCCCGGGAGTCAATAAGAAATAATTCCCCCCAAAAACTAACATAGCCCCTGAATGGAAAATCGCCTTCCAACTATCATGTTTCAGGGGACTAATAATAACATATATCTAGTTTTCGGGGCTGTACATCGCTCAAACATATTCCATCATGGCTTTAAGTCTGAAAAAAAACACTGGGCACCACCCGTCATCATAGGTGATGTCAAGTCAATTCGCCCCGAAGTTGTTTAAAAAGAACATCTCAATTGCAGGCCATCCTTTTCACGAATTGGCAACTTAGCGTTCATTTCACCTTAGAAGTTGTCTTTTTTTTGTCTAAGCTTAAAAATCCTCTTTATCTTGTTGTTAGCAAGCTACAGCGACATGAGTGACATCTACTGTTGATGGACAAAATCCTGCACCACCAAGGATGATGATTATCCGATTATCCCACTATTCATAGGGTTTTTTCACCATCCCAGGCGGTTGTTTGGGATTTTGTCCATCAACAGTATCACTTGGATTTTCACACCTCGTGAGGTCCTGGACCTTGGCTTCCGCACAGTTTCCAATCTTTTCCAACTCATCCGCTTCGGAAACTCCTACGTCGAACATGACGTCTCTCCGTGGCCAGCCACGGACGTGAGACGTTGGAGACGATTTTGACATAAGGGGCAGTAAATAAGGCTCCAAACAAGAGGTGAGATGAACAAGCATTTTTTGAGATTTTGCTGTAAGGATACCGATGATCTGTTTGCATATGTTCAGTTCATTTAAACAAGTTCTAGATTTTCGAGATTGTTTCGGGTCTGGACTTGCTCAAATGTCTGCTACTTCACTGAGTGGTTCATAGAAATGTTATCATGATATGTGATCCTTGTGAAAGTTGAGAGAAGAAACAGCTCTACATGTGCTTAATATGAAAACATATTACACATACAGTTGATGGATATTGACCATATCAACTAGTGCAGTATTTTGTCCATCAAATAGTCTTGAGTGTCGAAAAGCCAACAAAATACGCAGTCAGATGTTTTCAAAATGACAACTGCCAAGCTTGGATTTCAAAAGTCTCAATCAAATAAATGACACTCCCACCCACAAATCATTGATTATATGCATCTGAGCCACCTCATCTAACAATCCAAACCTTCACATCCGGCAGCTTGGAACAAACAAACACCATTGCAACTACCTAGGATGTCCCATCCGAATCTCGTAAATAGTATAGGATCAAATGGGTTATTTCACCTACTTATACATGAGATATCTCAGGGTTACAACACCTATAGCCCACTGATCCATCCACCTTTTACATCCATCCTAACCTCCAACTTAGGCCATCCCACGTGGGCCCCGGGTGAGTCTCCTAATAGCTTCTGACCTAGGGAGGTCTTTAAGGTCGTATTCCGCAAACGAAGACGTTTCCATAAAGGTGCCCCGTGCCAGCCTCAAATGAGTTTTGATGCACACCATGGGACTTGTAAAACCATAAGTTTAAGCCTTAAATGTAGGTAAATATTCATTAATTATATAGCATATGGGCAATAGTTGTACCATGGCGGAAACACCTCGAAGTTGAAAGGCTTGGAACGAACAACTTGTATCTACTATTTCAACCCGTATAAAAAATATTAGTCAAACTGGGAATCTTCCATAAATAGGGGTGAAAATCCAAATATTTGAAACTACCACCTTTAGGTCTAGAACTTACATACTCTGACTACATATATTACTTTTTGTTGTACCATTCCTCCTTCCGCATGTTTTCACTGAAAAATGCTGCCCTTCATTTGACGACATCAAAATATCCAAGGACCCATGGAGTTATGAAAATCAATGATGTTTTAAAACATTCCTCAGCTACCACAAATCTCACCTTCCAGGGAAAAAAAATGTCTCCAAAATCGGCCCTCAAAAAGCAATGACCTCTCAGTTGGAATCTTGGGGTTTTCAAATCCCGAGCACTGAGCATCATGTTTTTTTACTAGTTGGTGGTTGGTTGACCAACCCCCCTTGAAACATATGCAACCCTCACATTGGATCATCTCCCCAGGGATCCGGGTGAACATGAAAAATCCTTGAAACCAGTACGGCATACGGGTCCACTCCGTGACTCCAAGACACAGCCATAACAAATGCTATGCGTCTTCACCACAACACCCTCCTCAAAAACGAGCCAAACAAAACACTCCTTTCCTTGTAGTTTGGTGGAAGGAACCGAACCACCCTTCTGAAAGAAAAAAACAGTGAACCTTAGTCAACTAGGCATGTTATCATTTTTGATAAAGAAAATATGTAATTATAGGCTAAACATGTTTTTTTGTTTAACCGCTACCTTGAACATGTTGATTCATGTCAACCTGTTTTTTTTGCTTCAATCCCAGCATTATATATAAATGCCCAAGTTAGAAAAAACACACAACGAGACACAGAAATGGCAGATTCAACTTAAATCTGAAGAAAGTTCAATTAGGATCATGATGATCCACAATTGGAGATGAGTAAAAGAATAACATGCGGGAATTGAAAAAAACACAACACCTAGGTCACCTAGGGTCGTCAGAGAAGCAGCTGCGCTTTGAAATAAGCATGAATAAAGAGCGACTTGAACCTGGATGATCACTACACAACCAAACCCTTTCAGCAATCCAAGATGGCAATAAATAGATGGACAGTTGAAACATGTGGATTGAATCTGGAGATTTTACAGTGCTATATTTTGTCTAGCAGCATCAGCGAGGTTATTTTTTTCTCACCACGGTTCGTTGTGGTCGAACATTTAAATGGGCGTTTTAGCTTTTGTTCAATCCCAATGGCCCAATGACTGACAAGATTTCTATATGATTCTATATGTTTCTTTGATTTCTCCTACTGGAGAATAGTGTTATACATTCAACATCCATGATCTAATGTGGGAATCAACTCGTATCTTGTCATCCCTGGCTCCATCGCGAAAACCCTTCAAACCCTCTTTCATCACATATGAGTCAAACACATTGGAAAATTAAGCAAAACATCTGAAAACAACCACCTATATGGGTGTTTCCTAAAATGGTGGTACCCAACAACCATGGGTTTTCCTACTAAAAATGATCATTTTGCGGTGTTTTGGGGGTACCACCATTTACGGAAACACCCATATAGACTCTAGATAAGTTTGGTTGGATTGTCACTATGATTGGATTGCTTCCTTCAAGTTGGAGCTGCCAATGCGCATCGAATGGTTTTTCAAACCCTAAGGGGGTTGGCATACCATTGAGGTTTTTTGTTGGGGGGATTTCACGACTTAAAGGACGACTCCTCCAGCAAGAACAACCAATGAAACTTCTAGCATGGTTTCTCGAAGTGATCCCTTGAAAACTGGCTAGCCCTGAAACAAAATATAACACCTGAAAAGTCTTGGTTGGAAAATCGCTATTCTGTTGTTATCCTCTTTCAGTTGCTTTACGCCGCTATCTTTCTTTCAAGGAAACGATCTACATCAACTAAGATCTGGTCATCCAGGCTCCTCGTTGATCTCATTTGGCTCATCCATACCACCCACATGGGGCAAAATATTGGCCCAACCAGGATCTTCAAAGCCACAAGGTTGAAAGCAAGATCCTCAAAACATGAACATGTACGGATGCATTGTTTATTGTTATTGATGTAAATTCACTGTGAGAAAAAAGACTTACCCCATACCTGTCTTTTGGCAACTGTTTCCTTTACATTGACTACCGCTTGAAATCATTTTATCAACATTCCTTGTCAGTTGCAAACGCGTGTTCAAAAAACATGTGCAATAGGGATTGTACTGTTTTTGGACGGTGAGGTGAGGTCTTTTAATCCAACAAAAGTCAACAAAACCTACAACAAACGAACATGACAACAAATGCTATTGGAATCACAGATTTTCTTATGTGACCTTGTTCGAACTCAGAACCATTTCGAAGCCTAAGTTGATGCCCTCCCAATGTTTCCATGTTCATTAGTTGGCAAAGCGAGATGCTCTCCAGCAAAAAACGCAGCCATGTAGACCCACCTCGGCGCTATGGAATTTCCGGGATTCATCACAACCTAAGGATGCAACAGATCCAAAATCACAGCTGCTTCATGTATAAACAACACCATTCATTAATGATAGTTACTATGAGATTCAAAAAAATGTTGCTATCATTATAATTTCTCAATCTCAAGTCCCCAGCCACTCATGAACATTGTTCTGATATATTCACAATATATGTGTGTGTTTTTTTTGAATTTATCTGCGTGAATCCGTGTTTTGGTTGATACCTCTTGATATATCTGGCCAAATTACTATGATTCCCAAACCTGGAACCTGAAAATTGCTGGTTGGAAGACTAATTTCCTTCTAGGATGGCATCTTTTGAGTTGCCATAATATTAGCTTCAGGGCTGGTATATTTGGGCAACTTATAGCGCCATCTGGAATTCATCCCCAAATGGTCATGATTGTAAGCAAATATCCTCCCAAAATATCCCCTTACATATCTGGCCAAATTATATACTATTTCACCTTCACCAAGGTTTCCCTGAAAGTTTCAGGGATTTCCCTTACTATTCACCAACACCATTTGAAGTCCCCTTACCAACTGCCAACTGCCGTGCCAATGAGTGACTCCTAGGATGTGAAGCCAAGGCCGTTCTTACCTTTGGGTGAAGCCAACTGCGATGTGGTGGCAAAGGGCCTTGGTGAAGACTCGTTAAAAGCCGAGGTTTGGGGGGAGAAGATCAATGGTTGATTGGTGTTGACTGTTGATGGTTCAGAAATCCTGCACACCACCTGGGATGTATAAAACCCTGTAAAAAACAGGACAAACTACCTATCACCTGGTGCAGGATTTCAGCCATCAACAGCATCAATGGTTTACAATTTACAGTTTACCAAATCGTCCCTCAGCCCCTGAAGTTTGGCACAGCTGGTTCACCTGTATCCATCAACCAATGGAAAAAAGGAGATTACGAACAGGGAAACCAGTCCGTATGAATCATTTGTCAAACTTTGGGGGGTGTAGTTGGACCTCATGGAATGAATGAATCCCAGTTTTTTTTGCTGATTTCAGCGCCACCTATTTCATAGAAAAATCGTTGTCAAGTTGTGAAGTTGAGTTCAAAAGCTGCTCTCAAAACCTATTATCTACCCTGCCACCATCAACAGCCCCGCAACAACTGCTGTTGTCAAACTCCGGTTCCTGCATCAGTGGCATCACAAAGCACCAAATTCACTAAATGTATCTCAATGTAATAAGGGGGCGGTTGCACTACACCTGCAGTCATGAAATATATGCCCATGAAGCCCATGAATTTAGAATGTATGAATACGAATGTCAATGGCAACATAAATATCAAAAACATAGACACGTCAAAGCAAACGTTGTCTGTCTCTGCGAGGCCGTATGAGCATATATTCCAGAAACAGGTTGTCAGTTCAAACAATTCACCGGACTTCATCCTGTCCAATGTGCCTCGGATCTCTGACCATCAATTTCTTCATTTAGCACCCCGCCCCATCCTCTTCATTTCAGCTACCTGATTATAGTAAACATTGCAAAATCTAACATGATTTCAAAAAATATACCTTATTCTTAATTGGAAAAGATATACATCTTCAAAACTGATCCCTTGAAACTTGGCTTCAAATCGTTCCCTTGAAACTTGGCGGAGACAATCCCACCATCCATCACGCACGGGATGGACCGTCCTCCAAAGTTGCACCTGACAACTTGCCAACTTCAAGGCCAAGTGGGTACATGTGGATGTTTGTTTCTCTTGAAGGTACGAAATCCCCCCAAAAACTCAAAAAAAAACGTGGCATTTTTGCGTTGGCGTTTTTGTTTGGGTAACGGCAGCAAATGCGCTGCAAAATCTATTCAAACCCTGGCTTCATGTTTTTTGGCCCTTAGAGGCCGTGTTTGGTGAAATGTTTGTTGAGGCCGTTTGGGGAGGCAACGTGGTCCCTTAAATGGGATCAATGAAATTGTGGAAGCAGTTAGCATGTCGGAATGACCATGCGTCTTCTTAATCTTCTTCCCCATTTGAGAGTTCCCATGCCCTGAAACAACATGCAAGCATGTTTACTAGCAACCCCATAATACTAAATAGGTCCTTCCACTTCCTCCATTTTGAAAAAAACAAAATAATTCATCTGAAAGATATGCTCGTCAAATTGGATCATTTCTTCAAGTAGGGGTGATAACAAATATTTGAAACCACCGCCTATAATTAATTAGTTCACTAAATATTCACATATATGGGAAACCTTAGGCTCTCTCCTTGGCAGTTCGGGAGCGCCTGGAGGTGTGTCTGGCAACCCCATCGCGGCCCAGCAAATGGGCCACGCGGCCCATTGGCATCAAGGCGCCGTTCCACTTCTGAGGTTCGAAAATATACCCTCCAAGAAACATATAGTACCCCTGAAGATTAACGGCTGGAACAATTCCCTGGAGGTTTGCTTCAGATCATTTTCCTTTCTAAGTTGGTGATTTGAAGGTTCCGGTCGTTAATCTTCCAGGGTGAAACTTCCCTGAAAGCCTGAACATTTCGAAACCCAAGGTCATGAAGGCGACCTTGGAAGATGATTTCCCTTTTCCAACGGGTGATTTTTGAAAATTTTCCATGATAATTTTCCAGGGTGAAATAGTGAAAAAAAAACAGTTGAGAAAAACAACCCACATGTCATCACATGTTTATACATATTTCCCATTGAAGTAGTTTTTTTTAACCCACTGATTTTGGAAATACATCTAAACATAGTTCTAAATATACCATCCAGGGAAGAACTAACATATCCTATTCCAAGGCACTTTTGAAGATGATTTTCCTCTTCCCAAGGTGGGATATGTTATATAGTTCCTTGGAGGGTGTGCACCACATAGCAATGCATCAGAAAATTAACAATGTGCAAGGAATTAATCAACACTCACATACCTCTTTCACATCTAGAAAAATCCTGAGTTAAACTCACATGTTTTTTCCAACAAAGCTAAGCATTGGCTGACAGAGACAGAGATGTAAGTCACACGCAACATGATTTGAAACAACATAGTTTTTTTTCTACCAATTTTTTACCAAAGTTTAAAGGAATACACGTTTAAACCGCAGAAATTAGAACTGATCTCATCAGTTTCAATTCCTTACCCATCGCGATTTGTCTCAAAAAGTTGGTTGCAACAAATGTTGAGAACAACAACAGAACTAAAACACAACAAAAACACCTCTCGAGAATTAACATGGATACCCAAAATGATCGCTTGGAAAAGGTGAGTCCCTTTTAAATACGGGCTATTTCCGGTACCGTATTTATCTAATGTTGCTCGCGTCAGTTGCGTCTTAGACTCTTAGACACGTATTAGCTGAGAGTTCAGGACCAAAACTTTGGGTCCGAACCCTTTGGTCCAAGAGATGCAACCAAAAAGGTAAGATGAAGCGCACAAAATAAGAAATATCAACTATAAAATGGTAAATTGATGCTTTGGGTAGGTGGTATGGATTCCTAGGATCCCTGCATGAGAGGGATTGTCACTTAGGGGCACCCCGATTCGAATCCCAAACCACCAACCCAAACCACTAATTAGCCATTCGTTGAACATAAAATTATTGATAAACAATATACAAACCTCAAGACATGATGTGTTTCAGAAACAAACAACAAGGAATTCATGATAGAAAGTAAAATTGAAATTATATCACAAATACTTACATATCCCAACATGTCTCCAAAGTGGAAACTTCATGGGAAATCTTGGGGACTGTCTTGAGGTCATTAGGAAATCTCCCAACACCCGGGTGACCTTTCACGCTTTCGACAATGGCCAATCATCATCTGATGAACAAACAGGGATGTCATCCCACAAATGCCGCAAATCTTACAGGTCCAGAAGTAAATGGAAACAAAAATATTGCATCACAAAAATCGCAAGGCATTTGCAGCATCATTCAATGTAAGCGAATGGTATCTGTAACCCAGAACTTGAGAATGGTCGAGCTTGTTATTGTGGAGTTGGTGGTCTGTTCATAATGTTCATACCTCCAACAACAACAATGCATTTGGAGCTACAAGATTTTGAAACATGCGGGCCAACAAAAATTGGGCATTGAGATACCCTCCAGGAAAGATCACGTATCCCACTGAACAGGAAAAGGAACATCATCGTCTCAAAACTGCCGGCTTTTATGGGATTTTATTAGTTTCCAGGAGGGTCTTCTGGGTGATTTCCTGAAAATCCCTACATATCCATTGGCGCTATCATACCATATATCATACCGGTCGGCTGCAGATCTTTTCAAGTTGTCAATGATGATGATACCCCCCCCATGGCTCCAACCATCGCCTCCCCGGCCATATTTTAAGGTTCCAACAAGAGAAGGGGAGTCGTGGATGGAAGAAATTCAGGGTTTCCGGCGTTTTTTTTACCAGTTGATATTTATAATATGGCAAATAACAACCCATTCATAAACAATAAACAAGGTTTGGGGATACATCCCAAATGGTTGGGAATGGGGAGTTCTGAAGCATCAACAGTAGTGGTACTACAAACTGACAAACAAATAGAAAATATTGGGATTTAACAGGCTTGAATACCTTTGACTCTTCAGATTTTTTTGTTTTGACTTTTTCTTCTATTGAAGGAAACAAACAAAGTAAAGCAGCCATGAGAGCCCCCCCATGTGACATTGGAATATCATTGTCGTCTATATATCCCACCGCTGGTTGGTGGTTTCAACCCATTTGAAAATATAAGTCAAATTGGAAATCTTCCCCAAATAGGGGTGAAAATAAAAAAATATCTGAGTTGCCACCACCTAGACTGCTATCGGATCTATATTTTTACTTCTGGATTCCTATAGTCGCCCTCCAGGATTCCAAAGACACCGGTCGCTCAAACTGGAGCGCCGCGTTTGGTGTCTCTGAAAAAAATGACGAAGGACGACTGGACTGCAGATTTGAATTCAAGACCGCCAATCAGGTCTTAGGTCAAAATTCCATCCTGTCTAGGATGTTTTGAAACATGTATTTCAATGGGCCAAATTCAGAAAAAAAACATGTGACTTTGAAGGATTCCCCCCCATCAACTTAACTTAGGAAGTTTTGTTGGTTCTTTCCAGTCTGCGATCCATGATTTGTTGCCATCTAACAGATCGGTGCCTTCTTTAGAGAATCACCTGCTTTTGTTTGGAACCAAGCGTCCCTAGTCTTTCTAGTCAAACCTCTTATGGGGACTCACACTGTTTGTTCGGTGTTTGGGGAGCCTATTGATTTGGATTTCAGTTAACAGTTACAAGTGAAATCAAGCTACAGGTCTGAGGGTTTCACCCTCTCGTCAAAAGTACAGGAACTCAGATTCATTCATATCACTTTTTACAACTTCATGTGCTAGCTCGGGAGTGATATCTGTGTTGGAATGAATTTTCGACGGTCACGATTTGACCAAAAAGACCTCTCGGGGACCTACATGTGGATGCAATGGCAAAGCGCGTCTTGGCCTAGCGAAGAGATGTTGTTTTGGACGGGAAGGATGGATGAGCCACCAGATTGAAGTGGTGATCCTATATCCCATAGCATCCATGTATGGTATATGTACCTACATTTGGTTGAATTGTATGGTAAAAGTAGGTACACATACCATACATGGATGCTACGGGCGTATAGGAATCCCAGGCATGGTTACCAAATCTCTCCGAATCTTAACTCTTGACATAGGGGTAGTTATCCTCTTCCCAGCTTGGTGTCTCCAGGAAAAGGTCCCATATCCCACCAAATGGGAAGGAAAGTGCCGGCTAAGAGGGCATGTGTTCCCAACATGGTATATTAAATAGTGGCGTCCCCAAAGAACCCATTGAGAAACCCTAGGTAAAATACTACCGTAATTTGTGTACAGCGTATAGTTATTTGGGAAAATATCCAAGCTATGGCCAATTTTGACTAGTTGGTGGTTGAACCAACCGATCTGAAAAATATGCTCGTCAAATTGGATCATTTCCTGAGGGATCGGGTTGAAAATAAACAATATTTGAAACCACCACCTAGTTGAGCTACAGGGTACACCTATTATTTCGGATAAGTCTCAATATATCACTCTTGGGCTGAGGTGGTGTTCTACTTCAGCGAGTGACAGAAACAAAACCCACATGAAAATGGAAAGTTCGGAGGGCGAACCAAGAAATTGACATATTGAACAAAAAAAAAGAGGTGGATGGTTCAGATGTTTATAGTTTTCAAACAGGATTTTTGATAAGGTTCTAAAAGTCAATTTTCCATGGTGTACTGTTTGAAACGACTTCCCTGATTCACACGAATTTGCTTCGTTAAACATATGCAAGTTGAGACCCGCAAAATTGATACTCAACACAAATCGGAATTCTTAAGGTCCACAGGTGAAACCAAAATTCAGCGGGTTGCTGAATTCCTTCATTGTGAGGGCACGTAAAGGTAAACATTACCAAACTGAGAATTCAATTCTACGTCTAGCTTCATACTTCAATTTTCAGTGGCCATTTTATTCGATGCCCGCTACTACATTCCGAAAAAAAAAAAAACTGCAAAACACATTTCAACAAAAAAAACCGCCCAAAATGTTGCCACAAGAAAGGCCTGCTACCAAAAAAACCCACCACCGAAACCATTTTCTACCATCAAAGCTGAAACACCAGGTTTGAGCGCCTCATGGTGTAGTGGGGTCCATTGCCCTCGGCACCAACTTGTAAGTCATAACTACCAGGACCAGGATTGCCACCTCAGCCCATCGACTGCTGAAGCTTGAGATAAGGGGATGATGGTTAATAATTATCTCTTAATATGAGGGTGGGAGGAGTTGGGCACCTGAAAATTGATGTTTGGAAAACTACTTTACTTTTGGGGCCTGGGGCTTTTGCTGTTAGTTTCAAGGAGGGTAACCTCTGGGTGGTGGATGGTTCACAAATTATTCACAAAAATATTGTGTTAGCTTTTTTTTAGCCGCTCATCTTAAACATTTTCTTGGCGTTTAAGTCAAAAGTCTTTTGTTCAGAAAAAAACAAGTTTCATCAGTCAAAAGACCATCGAATTCAACGGGGAAACCTCCAATGAGCACCCATTCTCCCTCACTGCAGAATCCAAACGTGACACACCTGTTTTTTGCTCCTCTCTCGCGCGCCCTTGACAAATGGTCCCCTTGAAGGGCGAAGGAGTGTCCCAAGCTTTGCCCGTTCACTTTCAGCGTTTCACAACACGGGTCAACCTCGCAAACACAAATGGGTGCAGGCAAAGCTATATACCAGTGGTCTGGCTGTATTCTGGAAGAGTGTCTTGTATCTTCAAAAACGTCAAGGGGCCTTATAATAAGAGCATGGGTAAGAGCAACAATATCAATACATATCATTTATATATAATTAGGTATCAACTTGATCCATTTTATCTATTCAAATTCCCTGAGAGAATCTGGTGCCATTATGGTAACACTATCAATGAGAATCATTATGACACTTAACGCCTCTGTGGGAAAGAATCAAGCATTAATTCTTCGATTCAATATTTGCCCAAGGACAACAGTACAACATGGACCCTACAGGCTCTTGGCTTTCTTCAACTACTGTAAGCTATGCCACATATCAATGTGATCTTCTTTTAGGGCTGCAAATGGTATAGGAATTTCAAGGGTATGGTGCTATATCTGCCTAAGGGTTTTGCAACTAGTCTATTGGGGTGAGTCAAGGTGATGCAGTTTGGCAAAGGAGTCAATATACCTGAACCGTAGGATCCATAGGTGCCATACTTCTGGAAAATGCATAAACCGTGCCATCTCTAGCAGAGACATGAAGAGACATCATTGCGCAGCCAGCATGTACCCCAAAATTCTAGGACTTACAAATCTAACATCACACCTGTACCCTGACATCATCTCAACAAAAACAAGCCATTTAGGCTACGCTTGGTTATCTTAATGCCACCAGCATGATTGCATGCTAGTACCAAACCACACTTCACCTACCAGCTTTTCGGCCAGCCAGGGCACGCGCAGCCACCGTCTTCTCAATCCGTGCCGGGGAGGCACTTTGCCAGCGCTGGCTCCTTCGCCCAAATGCCAGTGTCCAATGACATGGGTTAGATTGCCTTGGGGGGAATTTAATGTCGATTTTATGTCATAGACTCATAGATGTTGATTTTGATTTTGTTTTCATGTCCAAATCATACCCTTCATGTCATAGATGTTGATTTTGATTTGCCTTGGGGGGGGATTGTATCCGACCACCTGTTGCGAAGAAGCGGAATGGTTCCCTTGAATCGGCAAGGACGTCTTAAAAAAGGAGAATCAGGTGCATCTACCTAGAGCTAAATAGCTTGAAGTTTCTCGACTTTTCTGTTATGTCATTCAGACTGCTCTTCTGGAGGGCATCAATTAGGATCTTCTTAATCTACTTTAAGGAGCTGTTGGGGATTACTTCTTTAAGGTGTTTCAGCTGCAAAAATCAAAACAATACGAATCCACTCTCGATCCACTAGGTACAATCAACATCAAGATCCACTTAACTGTGCTGAAGATGACACAATGACATCAGAAGGAACATCACAGAAATATATATATATATGTCTTCCATTCAGAAACCCCCACCGGAGCAGTGGAGCAGCGCCATTCCCATCCACAAGCGTCCATTTGATAAACGCAAGCCGTGAGGGGAAACACATGCTACCCGGAACAAGGGTCTATGAGATTCACCATCTCTACCCTGAGGATGTTTGAGGATTTCTGGGGTTCAACCAAACGCTCCTCATGTAGGATCGGAAAAAAACACATGATCTCCTTAGCTCGCAACCCCCCTGGCTATCATAGGGTAGACCTAAAAGTGGCCCCCGATTTCTTGAACCATCGTTTCCCCCCAGAAAGGTCTTTGGCAGCGATGTGGATGTGGTGGGCCCCGTCCGCGGAAATGCACGCACCTGAAGCGTGATCCATTGGAGGTTCCCGACGTCCGGTGGGAAGAATGGAACACCGGGTGGAAAGTGTCAAAGAAGTCAACTGTTTAATGAGCAAAGTGTGATTTGGTCATAAGTCATGAGTTAGAAGTTACAGATCATACTCTGCTATTGTCCATGAAAATTAAAACTATGGTTTTATACTCTTTTTGAAAGACTTTCTTGCAAATAATAGAGCTCTGAGATGATTCTTCCAGGTTTCATTCAGCAAGGGAAATGACATTGCCTTTACCATTTCGTGTAGGGACACTTCCCATGCTCCCTAAAGAAAACGGCCCTAAAAAGCGGTTTCTTCACCAAGCTCAGCATGTGGAAGGCTACCCCCCCAGGGGAACATCCTGGGCCATGTCCCCGTTGAGGCCAGCACGGATGGGCCAGTGTAGCTGACAAATGGCAAAGGTGTCGGACTGACCTTCGAAGGGCTGCAGGCTTCCAGATGTCAACAGGGTGGATGTACGTACCGTAGAAAGGTTTGTCTTTATTGAAAAGAAATGATGAAAAGCAACCCACATGTAGATGTACAAAAGATGGTGTAATATCTACATACATGTATATGTCCACAAATATAAATCAGATCATGTAGCAACATATGCATAAGCTATATCTATATGTCCTGTAAGATATTGTATGTTGCTATCTCTGTGGTATTCAAAAAAGCCAAGAAACAGAACCGCATCTATGCAATGTCCTGCTCTGGAAACGTCTCATTATGACATCTCCTGGAAGCAATAGTCCTGTCCTTCTCAGGGTCAAACAATTTACACAAATGCATCAAAATTAACAAAAGGGAAAATCATCGACTCAAAAGTGCCACCTGGTAGGGGATACCTTACTTCCTGGAGGGTAATAAAATCTGTCTATACTCTAGGCCCCAACAGGTCGTGGTTGAAAAAACAACATGTTGAACTCAAGCCGCACTGTTCTGGAAAGGGTCAGCAATAAGTTAACCGAAGTTGAAATCTAGTGGGACTGGCGTATCCAAAGTTGTAAGATTGCAAAGAACTTGCATTTAGAATGATGTGGATGAACTAGATGATGCACAAAACATTCTGTTTGCAGTACTTGTGGGGATTTGCTTTCATCAATGCAAATATACATATATATATATATATATATTTTTTTTTATTTGGTGCTGGCTGCTCAAATGCAACAACAACAACCAACCAACAACCCCCCCAATGCCCCCCAATGCATCTAGGGAAATGCCGCGCCTGCGGCTGCATTGTATCATCCATTGACTCAGCTCCTTCGAAGGTGGTCAGGGGTGTAGGTGAAACCCATCTTGGCTGGTTACAGTGATTTATTGCTTGGTTGCTTAGTAAAAGGCCTGATATGTGATGATGTGATGATATTTTTGCAACACTTGAGTGAATTTGTGTTTTCTTTGTGAGATAGAGGGGGATGTTGTCAATGTACTCCTTTTTTTTGGTTGTTGGTTGGGAACAAAGTTACAGTGACTAAACATGTTGCAGTTCCACAAAATCAGTTCCAAATCAATCCTTATGGCAGCCTTTCTCAAGGAATGGTGCCCATGACACACAGGAAAGTCACAAATGGACTCACAAAACTCAGACATCAGAAAAATGGTAGGGTCAAATTTAGACAAGTTATTCACTGGCATACTCGAATGGCAATGGAAAGTCACAACGTTCACTAGGAAATGCATCTTCAAGTTCTCCATGTTTCCTTGCTTTGTGCAACAACAAGCCTTGATTTTTTCACACACCCCGTGGAAAATGCAAAGAGATCTCGGGTTATAGATGATGATGCAAAAATATCAAAAAAAACAAAAAAGTATACCTTGAGGACCTGCATGCATCAGGAGATTTAGGAGATACATCCTTCTTGCTGTCAAAAGGCTTTTTGAATCAATGCCATGAGTGTTTTTGGTATTTGTTGAGGACAACTGGGCCCTAAACATCCCAAAAAAAAACACAACAGTTTAGATCTCAAACATCATGCATATTCAGATTTTATTACTTACACAACAGCACCTCAGGAAATGCAAACGTGAATGATGGACACTAATACAGTGTCAAATGACTATCAGTTTAAAATAAAAAAGATTTACTAATCTAACATATACCTATATATATATATATTTCTTAAATATGGTTTTTTCAATGGAAATACAGTAAGTCAGTCAACATGGCATGTTGGTACTCCTCCAACCCCGGGGAACCGGTCCTTCCCCTGTCGTTCCAGTGGCTTCCGGAGCAGGAGCTTTGGTATCCTCCCAATTTCGGTGACATTACCCCCAAAGTTAGTAAGTTTAGGTTACTGTATACTTTCGAAGTGTCATGAAGTTTTGGATCGAATCTATGTAAATCTTTGGGAATGGAAAGACCTTTGGTGAGAGTAGATAGGTGGGAAGGCATGCTGAAGGTGTTGAGAAAGTGAGTGGAATTGAGTTGGGAACAGGTCTACCGGGCCTGTTTCAGTGTTCAACAAGTCCTAGACACCGTTACAAACCATCTCCGTGAGTTTAGGGTTATATAACTGTGTCCTAGGAATTCCCCATGCACTCATGTGTGCATTCGAAAAATTAAGGATGAAATAAATCTATATGCATTATAAATACCATATCATATGGTGGTGCAGTCGAAGATTTTTCGGACAAAAATCGCGGCAGGTATTTTTGACACTTGAGATGACCACTTGCAGCGGGACATCTGGCGGTGGTGAGGTATGATGAATCCTTCAGGCCGTTTCCTCCCGTAGCCACCGTAGGAAACTTTTTGCACAGCGTTTCGGAGTTGATCGTCCACAGTGGTTGCAAGCACACACACGGAAATGATGACTTGAGTAGTTCTTCAGCGACCGGATGAACTTCACTAGGATCTCCTTGAAACTAACGTAGCAAGTAAAAATGATGGTTTCCAATAGGAATCTCCGTTTCAAGGGGTCTACTTTCAGGGGCTATCTTAGTTTCAGGGAGGGTATATATATATATATACATATATATAGAAATTCAATGTGCAAGTTTGATCCTTGTGGCCCCATATTCACAAGCAGCCATTGCTTTTGATATGTGACGTCCCCAAAGGAGCGGGACATCAGCAACACCAGCAACATTGGGACAATCTTTGGTGTTTCCACTCCGTGGAAGTGTTGAGACTCTGTTTTTCTGGATGATTTGGTGGGTTTTGATGGCCGAACATTGTCAACTGATCCACTGCAGGTGCTAGTTGAAAAATGAACAAAATTAACATCTTCCCCAAACAGGGTTGATAATAGAAACATATTTGACAGCACCAACTAGACGTTTGGTAGGAGAATCTCTGTCAGTTGAATATAATCTACCCATCAACAACTGCAAACCATTTGGTTGTGTGGATAAAAATCACATATCCGCAATTGTAAGGCGTATGCAGGCCACCGCCGGAACTGTATTTGGCACATCACTTTCCTTGGTAAAACGTAAAATCAAGGATATTACGGCTGAGTTTAGGTCCTTCATGTAGTCAAACGATCATATTTCACTGAGCATTTCATGAGGTCGGATCTACCCTTAGTGCCAAAAAATAACCTTTGATCAAGAAGCAACACGGTCAGAGCCAACCAATCATCCAGAATTTCATATACGAAATATCGAGCCTTTTTTGAGATGATTTCCATCTCTGATTCTTGCAGGGGGTGAGCAAGGTCATAGCCAAGTCAAGAGTGGGCTATGGCAATTAGTCCACTGGGCATTCTCTGATCCGTTCAGAAATCGGGGTGAACATTGAAACATGCTTTGACAAAAATACAGGGATACAGTAAGCATCAGAACAATCGTAGTTGAATATCAGCAACCAAATCGTTTCTGTGTTTCTGCCCTTTTTTAAGCCATGAAATTCAGATTCATTGAAGTCACATGGTAGACATATTGACTAGAATTTTAAATCCATGGGGTCATCATCAATTTGGATAACATATCATGAATAGAATTATGTATATATATATATACGTATATGTATGTGTATGTAAACGGTACACCTTAATTCCAAGTAACGACATCTTTCCGACCATACATTTTTTGTTTGAAGCCAGCTTTTTGCGGGATTCATTACCGTACTAAAACCCCATCAAGCTTGGCGGTCAGGTCACCCTCTTCGCAGTCTGGTCGCTGCAATTTTTGACAAAATTTTGAGCATCAAAAAAACCTGGCGAAACAAACAACAGTGGTACTGTTGATGTTCATTTTAAGGGCCATTTATAGGGGTTATAACCCCATCTATAACTGGTAGGGGCCCGCATTGTGACTATCCCTGAAGAAAGGTTCCAGGTACTGTTGATGGTTCAGAAATCCGGCGTTCACCAGTTGAGGTTGGTAGTTTATCCCGTTATTTAAACGGTTTTTGTACATCCCAAAATGGTGCAGGAGTCCTTCCATCAACAGTATCTTATTTCTCAACTGGTTCACCAGGGATTTTATACACATCTGAAATGGCGCAGGATTTTCTTTTGAGTGCCATTAGTACTGATATCACTTCACGTTACTTTTTATGAAACCATCACACTTTTTCTACATTTCTTTGTTGGAAATACTATGGCGAGTCGCAGGAATTTTTTAATGAGATTCCTGACTGTATTTCACCTGGATCAAGGTGCATTTCTGAAGGATTCGCTTCGCCAGAGCTAAGTGAAAAGTATCTTATTTCATATAGGTTCAAATGAGATCCTTCGATATGTACTTCTAGCGTATAGCCGTATAGCCTATAGTTGTACACGCAGCTAAAATACATGTATATACTAAGATATATTTATAATATAATGATTATATATATAATGTTATCTGTCAATCAATCCATCAATCCAATGCATCCATCAATCAATCTAACAAAAAGTCAAAGTCATGATCAACACAATCAACTTGATGTTTATGATAAAACCTGCAGTTTTTTTTAACACATTCTTTCAAACAACCCTTCAAAACCATGACTCCTGTCATCTCTATATTGATTGTACCCTCCCACCCTCCCTGATTCCATCACTTGGACTCTCAGATCACTTGGTTGTGGGAGGGGTCGCCATGGAGGAATAGAGCTTCAAGATCTTCAAGCAAAGCCTCTGATCAGAAGAGGTGCCAACAACATTGACTTTCCACGGTTGAGATGAGTAAGGGCTACACCGCTAGACCCTTGAAAACTAATGTGGCAATGGAAATAGGTCCATTTGAACATGTATGTTCCTCTAGTTCAAATAGTGATTTTCCATTGTCATGTTAACTTGAGGGAGGGTACATGCCATCGAAGGTACATAATGAAAAATACATTTTGCAATTTGCAAGAGTTTAAACTAGCTTTAAACACATCAAACTATATTTCCCCTTTGGTACACCAATACAGCTAGCTGCGGAAAAAGGACCTTAAATAAAGAAACGAAGACAACACATTCAAAAACAAAGGATTTCCACTGGATTTCCTGCCAGGGATTCTATTATCGATCGAGTGTTGACCATTATATAACCATGTTAATCATTTATAAAATATATATACAGTATATATATATATATGTATTTCATTTCGGGATGGGAGGGAAATTGCTGGAAATTACAATGTTTGGGTTGACACCTCCATTGTGTTTGATTGTCTTCATCCTTCCAAGCACAAGTGGGATGGTTAATGATGGTTACACCACCCTCATAACTGATAGGTTTCTTGACAAGATATCAAAAAAATCCCCCCTGCATTTTTTGGGGGGATCTATGAACAATAGCAACCTAAGAACCTGGGGTGATAAAAACGATCCTTGCCGATGCCAAGCAGCACCAAACGATCGCGGTTCACAGAGCTACTCTCCTTTGCTTTATGGCTGAAGCTCCCGAATGATGCAAGGCTTCTATTTTCCAAAGGGTGGTGTGCCAACCCCATCTGCCGGATTTTTTGCGCTAGCATTCAACATGACAGTTTTTTGGTAAAATAATCTATCCAAATGGCTGGCAGCAACAAACCACCATCCTTTGCTAAAGGTAAGAATTGCCTGCCTGCCATCATACGAACAGGCAAAAACTTCATCTTTGGTTTGGGACCCACTATCCATTGAAACATGATGAAACATGAATATCTGGTAAGTCCTCAATCCTTTCATCACTCAACCCCATTGGATGGAAAGTTGGCTAATTCTTTAACCATAGGACCGCGTTGATGCCTGATATTTTACAAAGATATGCATTGAAACCTGCAGGGGTTAGCTCCTTTGCTCCCTAATGGTCACTGGATTGTAGATCCTGCCAGCTCCAAAACCACTCCCTTCCAAGAAGCAGCTAGTTTAAAAAAAAACACCACCGAAAACTAACGTGGAACCTGAAAATGCCCCGGAAAGGAGAAACATCGACAAACAAACCACCATAATTTTTGGGCTTCATTGATGGTTCCATGTGAATTTTCGGGGGTGTAGTCTAATCTAGTTGGTGGTTTCAACCCATTTGAAAAATATTAGTCGAATTGGAAACCTTCCCCAAATAGGGGTGAAAATAAAAACGTATTTGAAACCACCACCTATAGTTTGAGGCTTCATCAAATCTCATTTTCCCTCGCCAGTATTTTTTGACCTCGGCTGAGTGGATTGTTTGTGGAATCCGATTGGATGCAATGGAATTCTGACATATCCTTCCCTCAACCAAACCTAATAGATCTAACTTTCAACCCACAAAAGTCAAATCTAAGTAACTTTCACTTACCAACCAACCACAACACAAGATTCGCCGGCCAGGGCCTAAAAAAAATCCCCGGCAAACCTCGTTTTGGTTGCCCTTTGTTCAATGATCTATATACCTATAGTTGGTGGTTGGTTCACCAACCTGAAAAAAAATCACAAGTCAAATTTGGCTTCATCTTCCCCAAGTTTGCGGGGTTGAAGCTACAAATATGTTTGAAACCACCACCTAGTAATTAATTAGTTCACTAAATTTCACTAAGCTGCAAATATGTGGAAAACATATCTTGAGTTGGCCACCCCACCTGGATATACCGCCGAGGTTCTAGGATGCATAGCTCCTGTCCATTCCCTGTCACCGTTGCGAGGCGCGAACGCATCAACTGCACCTCCGGCGCCGCGGTGAGAACCTCCGCGCTGCCGGCGCTCACGTCGAGGTCACGGAGCTGGAGCTCCGCAAAGACGCCTTGCCAGGGATGTTGGGTTTGTTGGCATCCCTACGGATCCAAATATGGAGCAATGATGGTTTAGTACCGTTATGGAATGTAGCAATTGGTTTCTATTTGTTTAATGCTGTTATATAGTACTTTAAGATACTTTAAAACTGATTAGGCTGTTCCTAGTCATCATTAAATTGACATTTTCTTTATAGGGAGAAAATCATGATCGACAAAAACTGGAGGTTTGGTTCAAATGATTCTCCTTCGCAAACTGGATGATTTTTTTGGTTCCACCTGTTCGTTTTCAGGGGTGTACCCGCAACCCCACACCAAATGCAGGACAACATGAAATATGTATCTGGGCAAGTCTGTTGAAGAGCGTTTTGGAGCTGAACGAGGATTCTTTACCTTACCCCCAGGAAACTTGAAGCACAAATCATGGTTTTGGAAAAGGCAGCTCTTTTGAAAACACCATGATTTTGCCAGTACCGGATTAACCCTCCTGGGAATTAACATATCCCATCCCAAGGCACATTTGAAGATAATGTTCCTTTTCCCAAAGTGGGATATGTTAGGTTCCCTGGAGGGTACCTCTTCTCCAGCCCTTCGTTGTTGTTTTCCACCAGGGAAAAACCACACGGGGAACCCACGGCGAAAATCCGAGGTCCCAGGTACTTTGAGCAGACACCGGATGCTGGAGAACCAATCCTGAGAGAGTGGTTTTTGACAACCCCCCCCAAAAAAACGTGGGCTTCAAAAAAACATGTTTTTTTGTTGTCAATGATTGCTTGCAGCCTTTTTTTTGGATTTTAAAGATGTAAGCAAAATAAGTATATGATGTGAGAGAAATGTGTATATATATATAAATGCATATAATCATATAATATGAATATTTACATATGAAACTGAGATGTTTCATTCAAAAAGTAGCGGTAGCTCCATTGTAGAGGGGTCTTTGGTACTCAAACGCAAAAAACCTCTATCCGCTATCCGAACCCATTGTAAGACTGGTTGGTTACCAGGAATCCTTGAAATTGTTTAATCATAATCGAGTGGAAGTTCAAATCCCTTTGACACTTCTGCGCAGTCATACAATCATCATCAAATACGTCAAATCCTCACATGTTCCCCACACAAAAAGCATTCAACTCAACTCAACTCCAAAAAATTCATCCCAGTAATATATAACCTCCCATTTGTGTTGTTGCCAAGTCGCTCTGTAGTTTCGGATCAATAAAGAGTCCGCATGGGCGCACATCGGCGGTACGAGGATTGACCAAAGAACACGGGATGCCTCAAACGAGTGGCGGTGGGATGGTCATCCAAATTGTCATCATAGCCATAGCTACTGTTGGAAGAAATCCCAAACAACCACCCAACATGTATGAAATCCTGTAAATAATGAAACGTTTACCACGTCAACTGGTGCAGGATTTCGTTCATCAACAGTATGTTTAATTTGAGTTCATGTTTATCTGGAAAAAATCCGAGTGAAGGATAATGTTCTACGATTGAAATGAAAACTCATTGTAAAGGTTGCAAGATTGGATATTCATGATGTAGTTGACTTTAGTAACATCCAATTCACGAAAATGAGGCTGAACTCTGAGTCGGGACCATCTTTTTGGTAAGATTCCCCGTTAGTTAAAACTACCTGATTTGGGGATGAGGTCGTGTGACCTCGTTGTAGGAAAAACACCCGCATCTATTTGCAGTGGTGATAAGTGGTATAGGTTAACACCGGTGCTGCGTGCTCATTAAACTAAATCCAGTCAGTAACAAAAGTGTCATCATGTGGATCTTGAAAACAAAAACACATAATGGTTGAATACATGGGAATGCTTTAAGTATCAAAGAGTGAAAATTGCGTAGCTCGTCTATATAATCTAGATTAATGCACATGAAAAGAAAGCACCATTTGGACAAGGTCAAGCAAACACTGCCAACCTGACTCAACTGCAGGACAAATTCCCAGTGAAATGGTCCAGAAACATCAACCTCCCCACTTATTGCTGTACTCACCTGAGTTGTTTGCTTAATGCTTTGAAGGATGAGGCCTTTCAAGTAAAACCACCCCAAGTTTAGGGTTGTAAAATTCATGTTTCTTCCCAGTTGGGCGCCTCAAACTCTTAAAGAAACCTGGATGATTTGCTCAACCACAAAGTGGTTCTCCCAAACCCAAATTCTAATGAGAACATATTTTCTAAGGGCGTTTTTTTTTTCAGATTCTTTTGGGAGCACTTCCCTTAAAACAAATAAAAAACACCCATGCATGGTGACCAAATGTATGTCACGATGCGATCATTTAAAACAAAAAAACTTTTCTGGTTGCTGGTTGAACCAACCCATCTAAAAAAATATGCGCTCGTCACATTGGATCATGAATCCCCAAAAAATCGGGATGGAAATGCCACACAAATATTTGAGTTGCCACTGGTCCCTGCACCTCGGAGTGCACACTTGGCAAAGTCCTTCACGAACTCTTGCATCCGCACGCGTTTTTCACTCTCCGAGGCCGCATCCTTGGTAGGATGTGACTCATGATTACTACTGTTGATGGGAGAAATCCCAAACAACCACCCAACATGTATGAAACCTTGTAAATAATAGGATATTTACCATATCAATCCATATCAACTGGTGCAGGATTTCTTCCATCAACAGTATCACTATATAGATTATACACAATATTGACAATTTAGAATTTAGACCACCTCTGAATTGTTGAAACCATCTCAGTTCTATCAANATAATAGGATATTTACCATATCAATCCATATCAACTGGTGCAGGATTTCTTCCATCAACAGTATCACTATATAGATTATACACAATATTGACAATTTAGAATTTAGACCACCTCTGAATTGTTGAAACCATCTCAGTTCTATCAATATCCAGGAAATCTACTGCTATTACACCCTGGAAAATTACCGTCTGGAACCTGAAAATCACCTGTTTTGAAAGGGAAAATCCTCTGAACCAAACCTTGACTTTAAAGTTCAACATGTCATTTCTCAGGAATGTATCCCTAATAGCATCCATGTATTCATGATATATTAGATTAACATGGAACCTGAAAAATGATGGTTTGGAAGATGATTTTCCTTTTCAATTGGGTGGTTTTTAGGTTCCATGTTAATCTTCCGGGGTGTAAATCAACTAAATTTAGTTAAATATACACATGGACGGTATGGCTGCCTATGGCTTGAATCTGCATGTGTCCTTTCCACCGATTTGTCACCGAGGTGCTGCTGCGACAATTGGCTTTGGACTTCGTCGTCCCCTGGGATTTTTTTTTGACATCAAAAAACAGGGCATTTTTTGTTGGGTCAAAAAAAAAAACTGTTTGGGGGTTGAAAGTTTGATCGACCCAAACCACCATAATTTTTGGGTTCCATGATGGTTCCATGTTAGTTTTCGGGGGTGTAGTCTAATCTAGTTGGTGGTTTCAACCCATCTGCAAAAATATCCGTCACATTTGGAATCTTCCCCAATTTTAGGGGTGAACATTTGGAAAAAAAAATGGAAACCACCACCTTGAAAACCTACCCTTCTGAGAACTAATATATCCCCCCACCCAGGTTATCTTTGAAAATGATGTTCCTTTTCCCGTTTGGTGGGATATATTAGTTTCCTGGAAGGTAGTTGGTGGTTTCTCGCCGCCCCATTTGCTCAATATGTCCGTCAAATTATGGATCATTTCTTCAAGTTTAGGGTAAAATACAAAAATGAAACCACCACCCGGTAAAAACACGTGGGGTGTATTTCTCCTGAACTTTTTGTTGGCCATCCTTTTGATGGAAAAAAGGCACTCATAGCATTTTTGGAGGTTGCAAAAAGGCCAAAGGATCTAAAAACATCTAAAAGCACTGATTGGTACAAAGTATTTTGTCATCGTGAGATATGCTGGAAGTGTTCATCACCTATACCAGTGTACATGCAGCAATTTGGCTTGATATCCCTGAAAAGGACTAGCCTCAGTGATTTACAAACGAGACTGAGATTATCACACGCATTGCTGCGGCGTAATTTTCTGGTTGTATCGAATCGAATTTGTCCATCCTTCTTGCAGGAGGCTCTCAGTTTCTGTATGCCCTTCTATATGCTACAAACTTGTGCGTTGGTATTTAATCAAGCTTTCAACATCCTGTTTCCGTGGTTTTTGGCTTCCCGCACCACTTCTTTGTCTAATTTTCCTGCTGTAATTTGCGTGTTGAAAATTCACATGGTTGAAGTCTTCATAAAGTTGAAACCGAGGGACTTGGGACTGGTCTGCCCGCCTGCCACATTAAAAGTCTCCTGCAGCTGCAACGACGACAAATTAACCAAACCAATGTTCCAGAAACATGAAAAAATCTGGAACACAAAAAACAATTTTTGGCAACAACTTGTTGGTTTTATTCTGAATACCCTCCTGAAAACTAACAGTTCGCCCCTAAGACATGGTGGTTTCCAAGTTTGGAATCTCCAAACTTCCAGGGGGCCCCTATTTTCAGGTTCAAAATGTTTGTTTTAGGGAGGGTAACATCGAGAAAGGTGAGGTGGTTTCAGGTTTCAATGATTTGGTTTCACGGTGCTCAGCTTTCGCGCCTCCCCACGATCCACATGGTCACAAGCGAAGCATGCCGCAAAGCTCTCCATGGCTCCGACGTCGCGGCAACAGATGTTTGAGGGAAAAGGAGGATACAAAAAAACATAAAAAAAAGTGATGTTGAGGCTCTCTTGTACAAAATGCTTATGTAAGTGATATAT
Organism: Breviolum minutum Mf 1.05b.01; assembly: GCA_000507305.1. NCBI lineage: Eukaryota > Dinophyceae > Suessiales > Symbiodiniaceae > Breviolum > Breviolum minutum. The sequence continues at coordinate 18,239 of DF241243.1, read as the reverse complement.
CAAGAAACATAAATTTATAATATTATAACTATATTTGTTTATATCTAGACAGCAGTGGTCTGTTCATTCCAATGAGTCTAATGTCTTTTCGAAAATCTGCGTTTAAAAAACTATCGACTATATGTGTGTCTTCATGTGGAGTTGAGAGACTTGGGGTGAAAATATGAGCAACATCAATTTCTCTGAGGCACCACGGGTTTTGGTTGTCAACAGCGTAGTTTCCTGATTCACCCTGAACCAACGGCTAAACAGAACATACAAAACCAACCAACAAAAACTACTGAAGCAATAGATCCGATAGAGTCCGATAGTATCCATTTAAGCTGGAAATGTCCGAATGATTCAAATCTAACTTCGCCATTGGTCGATCAGTCATTCCCTCGGTCCAGCTGCCAAGTTGAGTGAGAGTCGATCATCCTACTGGTTGTCGCACGGAAATGTCCATGAATCATCCACAGCTACAAGTTGTTAGCCTAATATGTGTATTAATTTAGTGCATACTTATTATCTTTGTTCATTTATAAATGTGATTTATTTACATATCAGAATTTTAATGCATTTATATACTCACCTAAATATAAATGTAAATGTAAATATAGATGCCCTGCCTAAAACCAACATAGCCCCTGACTTTTTGCCACCCCACAACTAAAACAGTCTTCCAAGGATCGTTTTGGGGAACGTAGATATTGAAAAACATATCTTCACAGCCCGTCCTGAACAGTAACCACTGCTGGCGCTGGAGGTGCCGATGGTGCCGGTGCGGTTGCACTTGGTACAGGGCCTGCTGGCAGCTAGTGATTTGATCATTATGTTATACATTGGCTTGTCCTCCTTCCCAGCAGTAGTCACCACCAGGATTGTTACATCTTTAGTAGGGGATTCCTTTAAACCTTCATGAGCCACTGTTTCAGTGAAGAGGGATAAGCCAAATAAAACAGTTGTCTCAAAGAATCATCACGGGTGAATATCAAGTTTAAGGTGTAATCGCCAACTTTCAAGAGTCGTTTTGATTTGATTATGTAGCAAATCTTATATGGATCTGAAGCAAATGCTTATACGATGCTTATTGTGATTGATCATATACGTATATATGAATAGCTTCTGCACTTCAGGACTCCTTGCAACTCAATCAAGCAAATATGGTGTGCGGATTCTAATGATGGAGATTCCCATTTAGCGAGCGGGAAAAACGCATCATCCTAAGATTCTCTCAGCATCCGCTTTAGCTCTCCCAATACTAGCAACTACTACTCCCCCGAAATTTAACAGAGATACATGCCCAAAATGACTTCATGTTTGAAGTTGAAGAAAGATTTTCCAAATCATCATTCTGGCTATCTATGATAGTTTGCAGGAGTATAGTTAAACAAAAAAAAACATCAACAAAAATCCGCAGGGATCATCCAGGGATATCCATGGTAGCTCGGCAAATGAGTATGATTCCTAAACCTGAATGCTTCGGCCATTTTGGGTGGATCCCCTTACTTGTCACCACCAAATGGTAAGGTTGCCATGCAGATCTCCCGGGTCAAACCTGGCGGCTCAGTCTGCGCTGCCAAGACATCAGTGGCCGATGCCAAGGGCGCTGACATGGTGGCAGTGCCACCTGCCCAGCAACCCAGGGAAGGGTGGTATAAAGTGCATGGGTGAAAATATTTGAATATAAATAGTACTGTATATATATATATATTATAATATATATTATATTATATATATATATATTTATTTAGAAAGATACACACCCCTGAAAACATGAGTTGCCATCCATGGGCCTGGCAATATCTACATACATTTAATTGATGAAAAGGGAAACATGTAGGTAAATATATCATTAATATATGGATGCTATGGGATACACCCCTGAAAATTAACATTTCGATCCCAAAGATGAATGTTTGGTTCAAATACGCATGTGTCGGGCATATCCCTGTCACACAAAAACACTCAAACCCGGAGCACAAGAAAGAACCCTCTACAAAAAATTCAACAACTCATCATTTTGGAAGCATCATTTATTACACCCACAAAGTCTAACATAGTCCCTGAAAAATTGGCGGTTGGAAGACGATCCTTTCCTATTGGGAAGGCAACGTTTCAGGGGGCTTTTCCTGTGTTCGGGAGGGTAATCTTCAACAACATCCCCGCCTTGAGGATCGTTCAGCAAGGACATGGCTTCAAAGTTTAAAGCACAAACGCCACGCATAAAGACCTGATAGCTTATGCGTTTTATGTAAACAAACCAAGGGATATGAGCCGTGAACAAAAAACCCTCAACAAAACTTTCCATTGTTCGACTGGTTGGTTTTCGTAGGGATCCTTATAATGGTTTATTATAATCGCCAGAAAACTGGGTAGTATAATCCCACATTATACCCTAAACAACCAGGTTTTTTTATTGGTCAATGTGACCTCTTGAGGATGCTCCAAGAGTAATCCGTGGTGTTTCTTGGCTTGATGTTAATGGTGAATATCCATAGAACCTGAATATTCAGGTCGTTTTGGCAGGATACATCAAGTTAAAAGAGGTCGATTCCAGGCCATTATATACCAATACAATCCACGTATTGATGATATATTTACCTTCATTTAGCATAAACATTGACAAAACATGTAGCTAAATATACCAGTCCCCTGGATCCTATGGGATAATTGAAGGAGGCATTCAAACTTGACTCCTATACCCTTATACAAGATTGATTCATGACTCCTATGGCGGCCTATGGCATGTATACCTTGACTTTTGAATAACTGTAACACATTTTTTTCCGATGGAAGTCGGAAAAAAGTCACTTGTTTTTGCATCTGCTAAATATATGGTTCTTCTTATCCTTCCCAGACGTTTTTTGGATCCTTTCCATGGATCCCTGAAAAATCAGGAAAGATACCTGTAGCTCAGACCTTTGGTATGCTAAATCCACAATGGTTTGGGGTAGAGCAGAATCCAAATATATTACAAATATGAATAAAAATAATAATATGATAAATAGATATGTCAGATATGTAAAGAAAGAGATACATACTTAGGAAAGTATGATAAACATGTAAGTATATATAATACATATCCACTCTGGTGGACAAACCCAAAAGCCACTGGACTTTTACTATGCCATTGTCATATTAGTTCATTAAACTAGTGAAGATATAAACATATATATATATATAAAGATACATACATATTTACAGTACCGTACGCATTTGTTTGTGAAACCATCCCGGATATGTCGAACAAAGATTAGGAAAAATAAATCAATTGCCAAGAAAGCTTGCTGAATGATTACCATGTCTATCAACCCACAATTTGGCGGCCACCACTGCAGCGTCCGAGGAACGCGCTTCAGATTATCTTGCAGCATTTGGCGCCTCAGTTTAGGTGGGTGCTTGGTTGATCTATTATCCTGGGAAAGCCCTACTGTTGATGGAAGAAATCCTGCACCACCTGTGATGTATAAAACCCTGTAAATAATGGGATGTTTACTACATCAACTGGTGCAGGATTTCTTCCACCAACCGTATGATCAGGATTACTACCCTCTTTAAATGATGACATCCCAATGGGAAGGAAGTCTTCCAACCATCAACTATCAGTTGCTATGTCAAACCTTCAGGGAGGGTAAGTTACTCTATCCCCTTGAACCCCAAAACCATGAACCACGAAGGTTTTGAAACCCGCAATAATATATATACATATGGGTTATAAGCCCTAAACATGAAGGTTGTGATTGTGGCTTCCCATGGTATATATATAATATAACAAACCAACAGCCTTCACCACCAATTTGGTGGAAAGTCTCTGTCATAGTTGCTTTGCTGGTCAAGTCGCCGATGTCATCAGCTTGGAAAACCACAAAGTGACACCAACTTCTCCGTAGTTGTGATAGAGATGAGACTTCAATGTTAAAGCCTTCTTGTGCGTTTGAATCTTGAATGATTTGTAGCGAAACTACCCGCCACTTGGATGTCCCGCTGGAAGTTAGGATTAATTGTTAGGATCCATGGGTTATATCCCCAATATAGCCCATTTATAAGTAGGTTAAAACCCATTTACTAGCAGTTTACTAACTTCCTGAAACATCCGAGAAATAGCTAAAACAACACGGAAAGATTCGTGGCTTCAGCGATTCCACGAACGTGATTTCATCGCTTTTTTTGTGATTTGGCTGGAAGTTCCAGCTTTGAACAAACCGCCCAATTCCCTGTGGATTTGTCTTAAAAACGTCATTTCCCCCATCGCAAAGAGGATAAAGAGGTCCTACTTTGACACTTCTCATAGAAAAAACCTTTCAGATTTCTATACCAAGCATCTGCTGCGCTTCCTCTCCCAAGCTTTTCTTCAAATCTTCTACCTGTCTTTGATTTCGGCCAGTTGAGCTACGAAAAATACCCTCTTACTTTCCATTACAGTACGCTGGTTGTTTAATGGATCCTTATGATGGTTTATCATAATGGCAATAACTGGGTAGTATAATCCCCGATATACCCTAAATAACCAGGTTGTTTTTTTTTCCGTGGCTTAATCATGGCATTCCACTTTTGATTTGAAGGGCCGGGTAAAAAATCCCAAAGTTCAATGGAGAAGTTTTATTATCCCAAAAAAACTGGCACGATATGACATAAATTGGCGCATGATTTCCCAGCTCCAACGTGACCTTTTTGACTCCCAAAATGGAAGTCATGAATTTTTGAGCCACGAATGGGGGTCAGTTATGGCTCCAAACGAGAAGAACGACTTGAAGGTCACCTGGTTATATAAATATCATTTCGAGATTTCGAGATGATGCAAATCATCATATTAGACTGTGTCATCTGTCCCACTGGGGATCTTCGATTCAAAAAACCACCTGCAACTTGCCTATGATGTGTGAACATGAAAAAAAATCTGAATCTCGTTGCGGCACCAAGGTTTCTGAAATCAAATTGGCATGTGGCAAAAAAAACGTACTGTAATATAACTGTAATATTTGTTGTCCGTGTGTGCGCCTTTCATTGTCTAGGAGGAAAAGGGAAGACTAAACCGCAACAAAAAGAACCAATGGCCGTTTAACCATTCTCAAAAATGCTCTTCCGGAAAAGACTCCAAACCAAAACACATATAAAGCAAACATCATTATGTCCCTAGTGATTCAATCCGTGACCTTTTTTGGGGATGGTTAAGTAAAATCCTTTCCCACGGTTGGTTGGTGACAGACCGGCCTGGGCTACCAGTTGTGCTCGTTCCAGTTCCATCTGCTCGAAGAGTTTGGCTCGTACTGCTCCGGCACTGGCACGTTCATGGGCCAACAACTTCTCGCCTCAAAGACCCCACCCCAAGGTTTTTTGGGTGCGCCACGTGGGATCAAACGCGTTTTGGGGCGTTGTATATAGAAGAAGGAATGAGAAACACCGTGTTTTGGGGTGGGGGTTAGGTTATTGGTAAATAGTTAGAGTCAAATTGTTGGGATTGTTTTTTTTTAATTGTTTCATTATTTTGAAATAAAGTTTTTATATCGCTGTTTTATGTGCCACATGAATGTTGAAAAGTGTTGTTTGCGATTGTGGTCTTACTGGTTGCTTGATAGTCATAGTCATAGCCATCAAAAGGGATTCTTAATTGGGGCTATAGGCCATATCAATCCTCATTACCATCATATGAGTTCGTATCGGCAAATAAATGCAATCACCAAACGAACAAACTATACAAGTAAACAAAAAATGATACTTGATACAGAACGACTAGCTGACTAGCATGAGGAGAGTTCCAGTATGAGTTTTGACCCTGTAGTCACATGGCCACTGATCTGTTCTAGACCAAGCATCGACTGCTGGTCTGAGAGATGTGTCGCCAAGCACCGAACACATTGGAACCTCAGGAGTTGGTTCCATCGAAAATTGGGGACCCCATCCGCCATTGGTAAGTCTAGTGCCAGTTGATGTTTTCAACCTCTTTGAAACATATTATCATATTAGTCAAATTAAATCATTTTCCCAAGTAAAAATTGAAAAGTTCTGTAAATCCACCACCTTAACCATCGATTTTCGCCTGCCCCCCAAGTTGGGTAGTTTGTTCCGGCTGTTTACGATACGTGAATACTATGGTACGCAAAAAAAACAATCATCGCAGAAGTAAAACATCAAAAACGGATTTGACTGCCCTAATCTTTGTCAGTCAGATATATTAAGGATCCCCGTAAATCTAGCAATAACAACGTATAGAAGAACGAATTGCATGCTTCAACGGATTTGTAAGTCAAGTAACCTTAAATCAAGATAGACATACAGTAAAACAACAAAAACAACCTAATGACCTAATGATGACATGTCCATGCTCCTGACATGTTGCCGAATAATAGCCACTGCACAATGACTTCACAAAATGTTGAGACTGGCCTAAGAACTGGTTGGAATTTGATCTTAGCATGCATTTTCTACTTATGTATCCCAATCTTGAACATAGCATCCCCCAACTTGCAAATTTCAACACCTATACCAACAAACCACTGATCCCATCAATGCATTCGCTTTGTTTCCATTGGCTAGGGGGAAAAAAAACAACAATACGGTTTCCAACCCTCACCGGTTGCAAGATGGGAAACTGGTGTGCACCGCATACAACTTTTTCGCCTTGGCATGGCGAAAAAGATAAGTCATCCAGGTCTTAGGTGGTCTTGGGGAAGTAACTAAGGTCCAGTTTTTGTGTCTTCCAGCTGAACCTGAACTACGAAAAAAAAAACATGCAAACTGGTTGGGTGCTCGACTTTGAGTTGGTGAAAACAAAAAAAATGATATACCCTCTGGTAAACTAACATAGCAATGGGAAACCCACCATTTGAATATGTATCTCCTATTAAAAATGGTGGTTTTCCATTGCTATGTTAGTTTACCGGAGTGTAAATACAAAATACCACAGTTCTCAATACTAACTCAGTACCGTCGGACTTTTCAGTAAGGCCCAGTAAGCAAACAAGTAAAAACGTCGTCTAAACTTCCATGACTTTGGATTTCGGAGTTAAAAAATCAATATATGGTTTCAGATCAAACACATTAATCAACTACAGCGAAGCGAGTTCATTAAAATGAAATGAACTTCACTTACAACAAACTGAACAAAAAAAAACAACTCTCCAGTATAACCTCCCCAGTCACTTTGATGCTTTATAGTTTTTCCATGTGTTTTTCCAAGAATCCAAAAGATCTTGCAATTGATTACTCTTGCTTTCCGCTGCACGTGCCTGTCGGACCGGAACGAATCCAGCAGAGCTTGGTGGCACATGAATGTGGCCATGTCCAAGGTTTAGGTATTGCTGGGTTGAAAAATCAGTTTTGGCTGGACAAAAAAATCACACAAGAGCCCCCAACATTCCAAAAAGTGAAGGTTCAGAAGGGACACCTAAATAGTGTTTAGCTGCATTTGTGGCTACAAAAAAAAGGCCTCTTTGAACCGACACTTTTCTCAAAAAAGTTCTTTAATATATATATATATATATAAATCTCTCTCCGGAGTCACCATCCAACAAGCAAAAACCATCCAAAATATCTGGGCATATAGGAGCTAAATGAAGCTACATCAATGGAGCAACCGAGTTCATCCAATCGGCTGAACAGCAAGCACACGGGAACTCAGCAGCATCATTGATGAGAACTATTTCTGCCATGGGTGTCATGGTGCTTTAGACAAAAAACATGGTTGTTTAATTGGGGGGGTCCCATTTTAAAGGGGAGTCATCACTTCTGGGGGTACCCCCCTTAATAATCACTATAGGGGTTTATTAATCCGGGGTTGACATTATTGGAAAAAACAAAAAACAGCTGGCAGAGTTGAACATGTCCTGGCAGTATGGGCTGCTGTAACATCAGCCTTTTTGGGATTCCATGTGCCTTAGTTTCGTTGTGGAGAAATACCTCCAGGGATCGAGGCATCCAACAGGTGACAACAACAATAGCGAGAAATTGGGGATCTGCTGTGTGCGTTGCGGTATTCCCCAGGTCAGCTGGCGTACCATGTTTGCAGGATCAACATACCTTCCTGTCAGTAAGCCTTTTGCAGCTCCTCCCATGACCTAGGACCTAAGCGACCCTAACTTGAACAACAAAACATAGCAATTCCCACGAAAAGCATCATAGAAACTCAACATCTCACAACATCTCCACATCAATACCATGTTTCACATGTTTACATTGACAAAAACACCCAAAAAAAACCTTTGCAAATACACAAACAAAAACAAAAGCTGATAACAACCAATCACCAACTTGACCTTGCTTATCTTTTTGCATTATCAAACTTGCCCCGCTTATCTCAAGACCAAAAAAAACAAAACGCTCCTGCCATCAATGGAGTTTCCTGGTTCCCTTAGTAGGTGGTAGGTAGCATATAATCCCCTCAGAAGGCAATATATATGTAATAAGTGGTATATAAGTGGTATATACTGCCAATTGGGTGATTATATATCACCTACCACCTATGAAGGGAACCAGAAACAGCTATTGATGCCAACTTCAACTGCCGAGCCTGCCAACTTTGAAAGCCATTTTCAAAGGCTAAACGACCCAAGAGATTTTGACGCACATGGCCTTGGCATTTTTTCGTTTCAATCTAAGCCAACGCCCCTGGAAATCCTTTGAGGCTATTTAAATAAAGGTCTTTCCCCAAAAAAAACGTGATTCTTTAGGTAGGGATTTTTTTAATCAACAATTCCAGGAGATTATCATTTTGATGGTCTTTGACTTACAGGGCAACAATTTACACAACCCACCCAAAGAATTGGGGATAACATCTGGGCAAAAGGCGATTTCATACTGAAATCTCAAGGAAGTTGAATGACAGTGCCTTGGGCCCTGTACAAACACTGTGAACCCGTGGATAATGAAGGTCAATAAATCAATAAACGAAATCAATTTATGAAATTGTTGATTCCTATCACTCTGTTACAGGGTTTCGGCAGCCTAAGATCCATGTTTCGTTGAAATGCGGGAGGAAGAATACTACATCCCACCGCCCAATAAAACTCATGTTCCTTTCAATCATTGCTTTTTCGGGGTCCGGGTCCTACCCCCCAACAAAAAAAATACCACTACCAACAAACAAGTAACAAGGGTTTTAATAAGGGTTTATGAACCACCAAGTTTCCTTTAATAAGGCCTTATTAACCCCTTACTATCCCTTATTATATTATTGTTTTCATTATAAACTTATCAGACCACCAGCTACGGCATTTTTTTCTTCCATTCCGTTCACGTTGCCGAGGTTCCAGTGAAGGTCACGGCACTTTTGAACTGACGCGAAATCGCTCATCCAACGGAAACCCAACAAAGCATACCCTCCAGGGAACGGATACATATCCCAACTTGGGAATAGGAAAATTATCTTCAAAATGCCATTTTTGGGGGATATGTTAGTTCCCTGGAGGGTACACCCCTGAAGGTTAACATGGAACATAATCATGAAGGTTTGGAAGATCATGTTCCTCTCTAAATGGGCGATTTGTAGGTTCCATGTTGATCTTCCAGGGTGTACATATGTTCCGGCAGACTTTGGGTCAAACGTTCTCTCCAACATCTGGCATGACAAATGGAGAAATACAGTACATGACAGCTTTATAATTCAGAAAAAGGACAACAAACAACAATGCATAAAGTGATGATATATCCACATATATGTCATATCATTCTTCATCCATGTATCTTATATCATCTGATTATTGCTGATGTCTATATCATTCCTATCTTTTTTTTCTATTAAGATGCTTCTACAAAAAAACCTACCGCATCAACCGCATCTAGCGGGCCCCGTCTGCTGGCCTGCTTCTGTTTCAACTCCACAGCCTTCATCAATAACTTCACTTCTGCCTCGAGGTTCTCAATTTTGACCTCCAGGTATAGCGGAGCACAAGTTGTCGACCGACAGCTACTAGTAGTTGGTGGTTTCAACCCTATATGAACAATATATATATATATATACATACCCTCCAGGGAACCAACATATCCCACCTTGGGAAAAGGAAAATCATCTTCAAAATGCCATTTTTTGGGGATATGTTAGTTCCCTGGAGGGTATACACATGTAATGTACTGTCATAATGTAAATATACCCCTAGAGATCCCATCACCTTCTGAAATCGTTTCATGGAACTTTAAATACTATGCTGAAGTGATTGGACCCTCGAAAATCATCATCTCAGAGCAGGACTGGAGGATTCCAAGGGAATAGAATTGGATCATCTCCTAGTAGGGATTTGATATGATGCGATGGAAGTTTACCCCTTTAACATGAGGAAAACACAAAAACCATAGCAGGGCCAACGCGGATCCTTAAAAGGAACCTAAACAATTTGCAGGTATTGCACCTTAGATCGTTTAACAGAACTGAGAGATTCCAGTCTTCAACGAAAAACAGAGGGATTCGGTCATTTTCGTAGCATTCCAAAGTGCAAGCACCAATTTTTGGTGTCAAAAACCATTGCCATTCCATTAGCTGGAGCTAACTGTGAAGCGTTTATGGTGACTCAACAAACATAGATGTAAGTTGTGCCTCAAAAATCAGGGATCCTAAATAAGGTAGTCTTTCCTTAGTATACTGCAGCTCTTTCCAGTTGATATGTTTCGTTGGGGAAATCCCCGCCAAAAGAAAACACAAGACTCAAATCATTGATTTCTCCACGCATCTCTCTAACCAACCTACCACCCACCCACCTAATACCTAACCAACCCACCCACGCAACAACCACCCAAAACAAGGCGCAAACTCAACTTTTTTCGCGCCTGCTGCTGATGACTTAAAGTTTCCGCCTTCAAGCGTTGAGCTTCAAACTCTGCTAAGTGCTGCGCCTGGATGGCGAAGTGGCTCCCCACTTAAGGCAGTAGAATTCTGATGTAGAACGTACCATGGAAATGTGGAACCTATGATATTTTCATATTGAAGGAACCTTCAAATATGATCTTCTAGAAGGGTGGTGGTAAAAATGCATGCAGGAGGCAACTAGTAGGTGTTGTTCATCTGGCTGATGTAAGGTAAACAGAATCTGGCTGCTTGTTCTGAAACACCATCACTTGCTCCCAGTCTGCATAAGCCAAAAACTATATCGGTCTGATACTACTGATTGCTGAAACACCTAGAGTTCGATGAAACCTTCGAGAGCAAAACAATCACTCCACATCCACTGTTGGAAGGAATTTTAGAGAAAGGCCCACTCCATCGAAAATGCCTGCAGCTGTCTCTCAGAGAGGGCGAACTCATGCCTAAGCTTCAGGTTTTTCCATCTTTGGGTGCAGGGAAGGGTAAAAATATCTCATGGTACTACCCAAACGGAAATACCGGCCCCTACCAAATCCTCAAAAAGGACTCAAGGGGAAGTCCTAAGCTTCATGTTCTCAGGGATTCTCTCAAGGTGGTGTTGTTTTTCCGGAATTCCAACGGGTTGGCGATTCTTTTCCGAGTCCAGTGAGGTGTCAGTCTCCAAACTGATCCAATTTCTTTGCTCCTATTTACCTTTTTAAGTGCCATGTCCGGTGCACAGGATCTGCGTTCCTTGGATGTGCCCAGCTCCTGAATCACCCTAAATGCCACAACCAGCATTGTAAGCCTGAGACCTTTTCCCAGTCTTCCCCCGAACATATTCCCTATAAATACACGAGAAGAGTCCAAACAAACAAAGTTTCTGTTCGTGCTTCCTAAGGATGGAAATATGTCAATCAATCTGCACAGAGATCCAAAACAAAGTTCAAGTTAGATGCTGTATAAATGTGATCTTGGGCCATTTCATCCCACAAAAGTCCCTTTTTCAACCTGTTTCTGTACCAGGATTCAATATCTCGTCTATCCATTCATCCTTTTTTTCTCAGTCTCATCGTGTCAAACAAGCCAAACTCAGCTCCAAAAATCCCAGTACCAATTGATTCACAAGCAAGCTTGCCCAAAAACACACCGGTTGAGGTGTTGTAAAGTGTGGGAAGGTCATTGTATATAAAGCAGTTGCCCAAAACAAGAAAGACCACCCCTGAAAATTAACATGGAACCCAAAAATGAAGGTTTGGTTCAAATGAGTTTCCTCTTCAAAGAGCTGATTTTTAGGTTCCACGTCAATTTTCCTGGGTGTACATGTTGCCATGTTGCACTCTTAGGATTTCGAGTAGGATATCCCTACGAAGTGACATGTGGATTGAAATCTGGGTGGCCCTAAGTAGGGAAATGAAATCATACATACTTATGATGGGGATTCATTCCCTCATTCCCTTCAAAAAGGCCAGCCAGAAATGTGGCCAAATGTTTTTTTCTCATCTTTGGGGCCAATTTTCTCATCTTTCAGGCCAATTTTTCCAGGCTTTTCAAAACTTCCCACCCGACGGTCCCACGCTCCTCTTTTTTGTGTGACTCCGGTTCAGCGGGTTGTGAGGCTTTGAGGCTTGTTAGGCGCCAAAACAAACGTTCTACTCTCATGTTTCATGGACTCTTAAAACAACTCCTTGACGAACAAATAGGGTGATGTGATTTTAAATTGGATGGCAAAACATAACAAAAATACATCAATTGCTGCATCTCAAAAAACACATATGTGAGAGCTTGATGTCTTCATGTTTTTACTTGCACATCAGAGTTGAAACTGCGTCATTTATGTCATTTCATTGCTGCAGATCTATTTCAGTACCTATACAAGCTGTGATTGTTGTTCGTTTGCCTTATTTTCACACGTGACCATGTGTGGTCTTGGCCATGCCATTTTTGTATCTTGTGTTTTGTCCAACAAGTTTGTCCTTATCCTTACATCCTATACAAGCGACAGGTTTACCACTTGCAAGCAGATTTCCATCATGATTCAATTTCGAAACGTTCTTCATCTTTACCGGCTGATTGCCGCTCATCCGTTACTGCTTCCGTACTCTCCGTCTCAGTTTCAGATGTTTCAGTGATCTCTTCCTTTGCATCCGTTCCTGCAATGGTCTCTTCCTCTCGTGGTTGACCTCAGTCTTCAATAAACATGTTAATCAAGGACTCTCGCCGGACTCTCGCGGTTTTCTTTCACAGTTCGGTTGCAACTAACATGACCCTGGTAACCAGGTCGACCGAAATTCTGGACCAGAACTGGGTGTTGAATGATCGTTCGACAACTTGGAAAAAAACAATGGTTGCGTTGGCAATCGGACGTAGGTAAAATAGTCTTTAAATTATTGGAGAAAAGCCATCAAATAAGAACGATATAATGTACATGTATACTCGGGGTTTTGTTGGGAAAAGGCCAGCAATACTATACCATGAATGTACTGAATGTATATGACACGGTGACGTCCCGACCGGTGTAAATCACAACTCCAAATGCATCCCTTCGGAAACCGTCACTAAGATTCACTAAGATCATTTCTAGCAGTGTGGCTAGTGGAATCTACTTGAACTTAGCACACGATGTACAAATTTCAGCTCGCAGAATCCACATATCTTCATCAAGAGTTCCCTGAAAGATCATGACTGGTCAACCACCGTCCCCCAAACGTACACAGAAAGAAAGGTTTCTTTAAGGCCTTATTAAGGGAAACCAATGGTTGGTTTAGCCATAAAAATAATCCTACAAGACGAGTTCCAGAAAGTTGCATCTTAGAGGTTGACTCGGCCACCAGAAGTTGAAAACTCCTTTGCAAATCAGGTCGCATCTTCCATTTTCCATGTCCCACAGATCGAAGATAATCCCCAAGCGCATTTCCACAGTGTCCATAAGGTTCCTGTGTTTGGGTCACATGGTGACATGCAAAGAACAGGTGTTGAATTTACAGTGAGCTTTGGCATTTCCCTGTTCCACAAAAACTGGAAAATTCAGAAGGGACCCTCACTGAGAATGCACAATGTTGTTGTGTTTTACTGTTACTCTGACAGGGATACACTGAATCTGCACTGAATGATTCAGGGAGATCCATCTTTTTAACGGGAAGTTATGCAGTATATCTATAAATATAAATAAATAAATATATGTAAATATAGATAGCTAATGTACATCTCAGTTCAGGGGCAAAAGGCAGCGACAAATCCAATCATGCCAGTATAACACCCCATGATTCAACATTCAATGATAGAGACAAACATGGAATTTGTTGATGGGTACAAGATGGGCCTCTACTAGTTGCAAGTGGATTTCCGGCTAACCCCTATAAATAGCCTTGGACAATTGCTAACTGGGGTCATAACCCTTATAACCCTACTTCAAACTGGTGATGGGGCTCATTCTTATAATTAAATGCCTGCAACGTGGAGAGCAAACTCGGTAGGTGGCTAAAGAGGTTTGGAAGGCCTTCCGGCAGCAGCACTTCCCGGTATGTCTTTCGAATGGAAGGTGCAATTTGCCCTACAAATCACAAGGACTTGTGATTTGTCCGTTTCATTTTAAAGAGTTCAGGAGTCATTCAGGAGTGTACTTTCACTCACGAATGTTGGTATGAATCCAAGAGCGTCACTCAAAAAAAGACATCTTAGGCTTTGAAAGGTTCCATCATCGATATCATTTGTGTTTTTCAAAATAAACCTAGTTGTTTTTTTTAACACATCTGAAAAATCTTAGTCAACTTGGATCATTTCCCAAAGGTAGGGATGAACATAAAACATATTTGAAACCACCACCTAGAAACGGATTGCACTTTTAATTTTTTACACAAACTTCTTCCAAGCATCCATCGTTCCACATCAGTGCAAATGGTAATGGCTGTGCCATTTTGTCCCATTCTTCCTGTGCCTGGATCCAGTGGCGTTGCGCCGACCGACTCAACGTACCAACGTTGAATACACGGACTTGGAGTTGCTATCCCCCAAAAAATGAATGAAAACTACATATATATATATATACAATAGGAAGTATCATGGACCCAAACTGTGGAAAATAAGTATCATCTGCGCCCCCAACCACGAGGTAACATGTGATGTCCCAGTCAGGGATATATAAATATAGCGATAGATATATATTATATATATAAATATATATTGCATATCTATTTCTCGGCCAAAAAGTCAGATGCAGCTTGTCTTCAGTTTCTCCGAATGGTTTCTTGACCTATCAAAAAATGCCTATCTTTCAGGAAGCCAATCTGATGTGCTAGCAATCTTACATGTCATAGATTTCTGTTGGTGGCTAAAAACATATACCAGTTTGAAACTTTCAATATCATACGGTTGTTGTGAGAAATCTTGCACCAGTTGCGATACTGTATACACCATAAAAACCAAAGGATGATTTACCTTCCTCCATATCAACGGGTGCAGAATTTCTTTCATCATTTCTACTCGGGGTTCACACGGAGGTTTGCATCGCAACTGCTTCGCAAGAGTTCGCATCCATCGGTGCAGTATCGAATCAACCACAGGAACTTGCTTGCACCAATATCCATCAAAACACTGAACACGCATGGAATCAGCGACTTAAATATTGATGTACAGCGAATGGATCAGTAATCCAGTGTTCACCAACAAACAGATGGAAATGAGCAAGCAGTCAAATCGTGTGGGATAAACTATTTCTGAACCATCAACACTATCACAAACACAGTTCTAGATGTTAGATGTATGAATCTGTATGAATTTCAAGCAATAACTACATGAACCATCATCAACCCCAACGCTTTTTGTGAATCAATTTTGACCGAGTATCGTCCAGACAAGTGTAAATAGTCACCAGGAGATGAAGCACCCTCCAGCAACAGCACATAATCCCTGAGTTTGCACGACGGCTTGCCGCACAATTTGAGGAGCAAAGAAAAACACACAGTTGATGATTTTGTTTAAATGCATTGTTCTTCAATCACACAAACTCTTACCTGATAATTTAAACATGTATATATTTAACAAATTCATACATCCCATACCATCCATGTATGGTATACCTACATTTAGGCAATCCTTATTGGTAATTGTAGGTAAATACATGGAGCATTTGGGTATACATGTGTATATATATATGAAAAAGGTACCATCTTCGATATAGAGCAACCCTTCAGCGTAGATTCCATCAGGGGATAGGCATGGATGTACCCCCATCCCAACGGAGGCCCCCGTCATGGGAAATCCCGAAATATAAGCCCCATTAAAAAAAAACGTGGCTATTGATGGGGTTTTTGTTCATCCCCTTCAGAATCCCCATCCGAGAAAACACCAGAAATACCATGGCTACACAGGGTAGGTACATTGGGGTTATAACCCACTGACGCTAACCTTTGATCCTAACCTCCAACCGGACATCCAAGTAGGGAAACCACGGTACACCTTGTCCCTTGAATCCAAGTTTCACATTGGGCAGGTCAATACCTCTCCCATCGCCCATCTTCGCCACCAACACACGCCGACTGTCTTCCTTGTTCACATCATCCACAAATTCCTGCGGACATCAAACGCCAACTTTGGAAAAGATACATACAAAAACATACATATATATATATATATACAATGTGTAACGTGTCAGACAAATATATCTATCTTATCTATTCATTGTGTGTGTATCCCTCCTGAATCCTGTACCGGGTTCTATTCCATTCAGCTAACAACTTAGCCGACAGCAGCGATCATCCCAGAATGAGGAACAATAACAAGTGCATAGCTTACACCCCCGAAAACTAACATAGAACCCAAAAATTGGTGGTTTGTAGATGTTTCTCCTTTTACAAGGGATATGTTCAGGTTCCATGTTAGTTTTCGGGGGTGTATCATTGGAATTCTTTGGATACATTGCATGGCGCTTCTCTCTCCAAACTGGGGATTTCCAACAGTGAATGAATTTTGCGCTGTGAACACTCAAGCCCAAAACCATCACAAACAGACCTTTTGGGGCTGAAATTGCAAACCCTGAAGTAGGTAAATCAAACGTACTATATATATACACATTATGTTTGCTTTTTCCTTTGAGATTGGATTTTTATCTGAATTTGCAAAATCCATAGACTCCAAGGACCATTCCACGATCAAGCTGGTAGTCTCACTAACACTCTTTTGCAGGCATGACGAACGCCTGCCACCAAAAGAAGGTACAGTACATCAGACATCATAGGCACGATTCCACTACTAAATGACTAAAGAGAAAAAATATCCAAACCGCATCAGTAGTGACTGCTCACCCTTGTTCCTGAAAGGGGTACGTTAGGGGTAGGTTGACCAGTTGTTGTTGCCGACATCCAAACAAGAGCCGTGCTTTTCAAGATGTGTAGGGCACCCTCCCGACCCTGCAGTGTTCCAACCTGGTACTGCTGCAAAGCCATTAAAGGATTGATGCTTTGTTCCTGGGTTTCGTTCAGACACCAAACAAAGGGAAGAACACAAAGCCATTTTGACGCAACGTTTTGACCCCTCAAAATTGGAGATGTCAAAGAGAATTTTTCCTTTTCAACGATGGGATTTTTTTTATTTTTGGGCTCCATGATAATTTTAGGGGTGTGTTATACATGTAGTCATGCTCCCCAAATGGAAAGAAAAGGCTTAACCCTGCTTGTCTATGGAGCACCTAGCTCTTGTCAAGACCATCCCAACGGGACCCCCTACGATTTGGCGTGTTCAATGGGGGGGGGGGCTGCAGGATTGGATGACAAATATTGAAGAATCTCTTCATTGGAAATTGACGACGTTGAAAGGTGAAATATTTCACTGTAGAACGACGCATATTTTGTTAAAAAAATTTTGATTTGGAAAGAATTGTTTCAGAAGATTGTCAAAGAAACCAAACTATACCTTTGCACAAGAAAAAAACATATCCGGAAACTTCGTTGTGCCGTCTAAAGTTAAGTTTAATCCGCCCAACAGTGGGATTCGTGTTTCTTCGGTAATCGAGGAATCTGTTTCAAACAAGATGGGTTCAGCAAACCTTGCAAGGTAAGTCACCAGAAAGAATTGCGCTGAAAGGGGATACACCCAAGGTATGTATATATATATATAGATACTCCGGTATCAACTAACATAGCTGCGTTGGACACCAAAAAAACATATTTTTGATGGTATTTACCAAGAAACAGTGGGGATTTTCAAGGGTTTGGTAGCTGATACCGGAAGGGTACTAATATTCCGCTGGATTTGGCTCCAAGGTTCTGCAGGACGTCCCCTCCAATTGTCCTTCCCACGAGGCTTACGTTGGAACTTGTGGTCCTGAAGAATCTGGCAAACTTGAGACCTTTTTGCTGGAGGCTGGAGCCCTTTTTACAACTGAAAAAGGACAAAGATCACTCAACGAACAGTAATAAAATGTAATAAGTTTAACAAACATATCTTAGTTGATGTTGCTTATGGCCTATACATGCCTATACTACTTATCAAA